>JABFQD010001670.1:0-17518 GCA_022817045.1 Psix sp. ZL-2020 | reverse complement strand
ATAATTTGCTTCAACACTCAACATTTATTTTTTATAAATATTCGTGGTGAAACGTTTCAAAAAACGAAATATACTATAAGTAAACATTCAGAAAAACAACGAGTTTAACATAAGTTTTAAAAACAACCAAATCAAAAGTCAGATAAATGACTATAATTTTATAACTGAACTTCGTTATATACTAATACTGAATTGATTGAAAGCATGCTTTGAGAAAGTTTTTGATGAATGCAGTAAGATCTAGACATTCGTTTAACAATTGAGTAACACTTTTTCATTGTTAAAATCCTACGAATGAAGTAGCCCACACTAAACGATGACCCATAATACCCGCCACTCCTGTATTTTTTGTATTTTTCAAGAAAATCCAATCAAATTTTAATTAAAACCAAATATATCCTCTTAAGGATATAGTTATTACTAAAAATAAAAAGTTATTACTTTTTAAATAAGATAGTGTGTTTAATTAGGAAAATCATAATAATTTTTATTCATTTTTTATATGGATTAACATTAATTAATACTAATATTTTTATTTTGGTTATAATTTTATGATCATATATATTTCGAAATAAATCATCGAATGTAAATGCATTATGATTGAATAATATTTTTGAACATTTTCAATATTTTCTACAATTGTATTATCTACAGTACAGGAAATCAATGTTCCTTTTGAAAACTAAATTAAAAACTGAATTCAGTTTATTTAAACATTAATCCTTGGTATGTAAGAATTGCACTATTTGATTCCATACACATGGTTTAATAATATAATGAATAATTAATTCAATTAATTGATTCAATTAAATAGTTCAATTTTCCAAGTCAGTTATTTATTTTGTGCAATTTATTGCAAATTCAGAAAACAATTTCTAATTTTATTAACAAAATAATGGAGCATATTTTGTCAAATAATAAAGTCTAAATTTACTCTAAAATTTAAGTTTTGAAATTGTCTTTTCGAACCTGTCAATATGCTAACCTATATGCTTCGTAGCGTAGAATGAAATAGGAATCTTTGTATTCTCGTTTTGCTATTCTGACAAGTCATGCTTTATTTTTTTAACAGGCACATGTTAGTTTCTTGTGCTTAGCAAGAATAGAAACGGTTCCTTAACTTGTGTTATGTGAATCATCTCAATCAATTTGTTGATTGATTGATTGAATCATGTTTTATAATACTTCATCACTTCCTACTAAATATTAATCTTTCAATATCATGTTTTGACAAGGTATTATCATATTTTTATTTTTATATTTCAATACTACATTAAAATGAATCAAAACTTGAATGCAAAAATAATAGACTTAATATTGAGATTTACCTTAAATATGTGGGATTCTGATTCTATACAGTAAGTTTAGTGAATTTGCTTTCAACAAAAGGTTGACCATCCACTAGAAACTTAGCATGCAATTTCGCTATGTAAATAATCTCCTGCTTCACATGACCAGAGAAAAACAATGTACCGGATTCAATACCGGTAGCGAAGAGTAACTCAGAGATCGTGCATTGTGGGTGGGCCCAACTGAAGCAAGATAGCAGATGCATAGGCTTATGGTTAACTGCCATATACCAATCTTTATGGCAATGTAAAACACTAAATAAAGTTTTACGTATACCAACGTCACTCTAAAAGGCAAATGAGATCAATACAAAAATCAATTGAACAGAACTTTTGATAAATTACCCGTTTTACTTACGACCAGAACTTCGACTAACACAAGAGATCGAGTATTTTCATTATTATTTTAATTTTTCGCTTACTGTTGCAAAGATATAATTAAAAAATAGCAAAAATCATTTTGAACCACCCATATATATATATATTAAGTACTATTTGTGTAATTAGAGCAGATTGCATCATTGATTATAAAATTTCTGAAGTCAAATATCTCGTTTCATTCATCGGCCCACTACTTTAATAAAATGATCGTAAATGTAACGTAAACCTTGATAGACCATAATAAACCGTCGGTGTAAACGTTCGGAATCTGAATATTATTCGAATTTTATGCTTCACATAACGAAACATTTTTGCGCTCACGAAACAAACATAATTCACACTCTGAATTTCATATTATGTATACATTTTACACTTTAAGCCAATCAACTTTATTATCAATTTTTACGATGTTCCGGTATATCTCGATTTTATCGTTCAACCCCAAATCTCGCTTGACTTCTTGGTTTAAAACATGGTTCATAATCGCATCTTAATATCACGATAATTTTATTAAACTTAGGCATTAAAATTAATTATATATTAAAAATATTAATTCACTCAAATTATGGTAAATGAATACTGTATGCATTTTATGACGATGTGATAAATTTTAACATGTTTATATGATTTTAAGTATAATTTTTCATCAATTTAAATACAATTCAAAATAATGAGAAAATTATCTAGAACACGAATTTTGATATATGAAATATTAATAAGCAAATCTTCATTGATGTTATTTTTTGTGAAAATTATAATTAATTCAATAATGGTAAATTGTTTGAAAAATAAATTGAAAGTGTAGCATAGTAGCAACTAACCGTTTCAAACTTTCAATTTATTTTGAATTTATGGGTTCGGACTTGTAATTATTTGTACTATTGTTAACTCGTGACGTGCAGATCGGTTTGAGCCCGCGGCTCGGGTCCGCCCACCAGAAAACAAACATTGTGCAGGTAAAGATTCTATAGAGTAACCTCAACGAATAATTCTTCGGCTTCTGAGTTCCGTTTGTTGTATTGCAGACAAGAAAACACTCGACGCGGTGATGCCAGATATTTGAGAGGAAGGGAAACAATGAAGCTTTGAGTCCGCTCGTTGTTGCCCAGAAAACCCACTCGCATCCTTCTCATTACCGTATAGACTTGCTTTTATTAATAATTCTATTTGTTCTTCCTTCAAATCATTCGCAGAGAATGAGCTTGGTGCTAACAGGGTTTCTTAAATGCGTTACACAAACGTTAACGTGTGTATTAAAATTCCATATTCACTGCACCAGCAAATTGCTTTTTTTATTATCCAAAGAATCTTCAGATGAGTGGTATAAGTTTTCGAATACGAGGCAGAATTTTCTGCATATAATGATACCATGAACCGCGTGCCTCTTATCGCGCTCGACGAGCGAAACTGCGCGGACAATTTGCTAAGGTAGAAACATCGAGTTGAGTATGCTTATTACATATCACTATATAGAAAATAAAAAATATTTTACTAGTATGTATTTTTAAAGTTTTGCGACAAAATATATTTTCCGTCATATCAATACGCAGTTATATTGGCACTCTCTTTTCACCTATAAGATATACTCTTATAGATTTTAACCTCAAATCAATTGGTAAAAATAAGATTTATCTGATGAAACTTCAACAAATATATAGTTCAAAATTTAAACTAATGACATTAACAAATGACAGTTAGAATTCATATAGATATCATAAAAGTCAAACGCATCAGCTCTATGACTTTGAGCGAAAGTTTTTATTTTGATAATAGCAAATTCTTGTCGATAGATAAGCTAAAACCTGTCACTTGCAAATGATGGTGACTTCGTCAAGAAGATCGGTGAGTATTTTTTGATCTCAATTGGATCGTTGCGTAACTAGCCCGTTTCCTGGACATAGTCCGATAACCACTGTGTAAGAAACAGGCTCCTGACGACAAGATAGACACGCACCAGTTGTCGGAGAACTCACGGAAACCCACGCAATTCCTTCTCGCGGAATCAGGTGCACTCAGGTATTACCATGTAGCACTCATCTAACAAAATAGATTTTTCCTATACCCAATGATCCTCAACTAAAAGAACAAAAAGTATCCATTCTGTCATTATTTCAGCAAGCACAACACTGCGGAATTGAACATTTTAAATATTGTACCAAAAAGCCACAATATGATTCTTTCTAAAAAATTAAAACTTTCTCTTATTTTATTTAGAATATTATTAATTAAATGTTTACGAAATTAATGTTATGAAATTCTATTTAAAGTTATTTGATAGAAAAATGAAGAACAACAAAGCGGCATCCTGACTTTCTTAACTAAAATTCCTTAAATACCATACATCGCTTTATGCCATTACCTTAAATGGTCTGTTATTTGATGCAGGTGGAAACGGTTCGTCCGTATTGTTTATCGACATCGTTGGTAAGTTTATCCGGCACTAACTCTGATACATAGCGTGTCGCAAGTCCTTAATTTTTTAGCGATCATATCCGCGCCTTGGGCGGGAACCCGGACGATCTTGCCGAAGGCGTGTACTGGTACTTTGCAGCCGTCCTCCATCTACGCGTATAGGGCTCTTTACGCGGTTTACATCCACTCATTCGTCGCGTTAGCGCGAAGCATTATTATGCTCACATCACTCTCCGCGTGACTCTTCACCCCTCTGATTTATAAGAAACACGACCACCGCCTTCGCGTCTTTTTTCTTTGGCACGTTTTTCTACTTTTGTTGTCCACGTAGGATGATTTTGGGTCAAACAAAGGACCCACTTAAAAGACACATTTGTTTAATACTAAAGCCACCGTCGGAGTTTAATCCAAATCTGCTATTTCAATCGGGACCGAGTCTTATCTCATCAATAATAGCTCAATCTGGAACTTTGTTCTGAAAGTCATCATTGAAGACCATAATATGATAGATAGATACATAGGTAGATAAATATAAAGATATATTTGATTTGATTTGCAGCATCTGAAGGCTCCATTGTGTTTTCAACGAAGCTAGGTGGTCCATAATGGTCTAGTTACCTTAACCTTTACTTTTTTTTAGTTGAGAGAATTTGAGTAGGGTATGCATCCTTCTAGTTGTGCCCTCCACAATTAATGTTCATGGTTGTAACTAGGAAAATAAAAAGAGGCGATGCTAATGATAAAGTGCGAAAGAACAAGCCTGCTTTGACGCGTAGGCGAAAGAATAAAGGAGACGAAAAAGACGCTTGGATCCGGCCTCACCCTTTGCATGATGCCGTCTAACGCCGTTCCTCGCCTCAGAGTCTTCGTCTGCGCTCACAACTAACCTATAATTAGAGACTTTTGCAAATTATATGCACGGACGTGTGTCCTCTTGGTAAAATGTCGGCTTAATAATAACAGTTGAAGTGCACCGCAATTATCAGGACCCCCGAGAAGCATGAAGATGGCCTCGCGCATCGGTTTTCGAATTCTACATATACACCCTCTCATTTGTTTTACTCTCAGCGTCAAATGAAGCCTGTTTTGAAAAAAAAATGAAACAAATTACGTAGGCGTTGATAAAGTGTCTTTGAAACTTTCAAACAAATATTTATGGTGAAAAAATAGTGACATTTTTAAAATTAAAATGATCCATCAATTCTGACTGCCTGGTAGTGAGGATCATGACGTACGAGTAAGGCGTTTCCTATTTTCTCCACCGTCATTAATTAATAATCAAACAGTGCTGTTTGTTCCAAATCATCGTAATTTAATTTTCTGCTTCACCTCTCGAAGGTGATGACTCGTACCAAATTCAAACACGCTTAGACAATTTGTAAACATCGCACCGTAGGTGTCACGATACCACAATTGTTCATTCATTTCTTCAACTCTAGGTCAATGACGTAGGAATTTCGGCGATGATGTGAACATTTAAGGTGTCATCATTCTTGGCGCAAGCAAGGGTCTAAAGAGTTTGTGATGTTGTTCGATAGACGCAAAAGTCATTCATTCATTCGTTGTCGGGACACACCTCCGCAAATCTCTGACGTGAAAGCGTACAATCATCTGTATAGAAGTTCGCGCCAAAGACATTGGCCACGTGCTTATTTTTGCTTGTGGCTTCATCTATGGCCTTGATATTTTTATTACTATTCTATTGTATTCAGATTGCCTTACAGCATAGTCCGTGACATATGCCTTTGGTTCTCCACGAGGGTGTTACCTCGGGCTTGATTGTCTCTCGTCTGGCGTCTCGGGTGGACATATTGGGATTTAGCGCCCACACGAAAGGAGTCACCCCTTTTTGATTCATATTCTACCTCCTTCTGTCACTGGACCATAAAACATATACATAGAATAGAATGGAGTCATCTCAATAAATATTAAGAGTGTCTTAATTAAATGTTCAAAGAAATTAATCAGAAATCGTTAAACATATATAAATATTATTACCTCAAGTTTTGATTTATATTTCATAGATTTGACGAAATTTCACGAAAATTAAATTGATCTTCAGCATTAATGAAATATTAAAAGCCTTAAGTTTTCAAATAAAAAAAGATAAATTAGTAATTAATTTGTATCATAGGGTAAACAACGTATTCTGATACTTCATTATAAGCATGTTTTAGTTGGTACCGTACAAAGACAATAGAGATGTCCGAATGTAAGCAAATGTGTAGGCGAGTATACATGTCGGTCCACCATTAAGTCTTCGATTCACGACCTACGCTTTCCACAATCGATACAACTCGTAAAGAAGGAAAGGCCTTGAAATCCATAAAGATTCAGATATTTCAATTATTTTACTTATTTTGGTTCATTATGTCATCGAAAATTTAATAATGCCACATGACTTTTTCATCTGCATTCAGAGCCCTCTGAATTAGACAGATCGATTAGCTTAACTGTTATACATCTTATAGGAAAAGAAGGGTGCTATGCACGAGTGACGATACGATGAACGATATAATTAAATCATTTTACATATAGCTTACAACTGCTTCATTTTCTTATTGCAACTTGTCTGTAGCACGATAAAAAATATAATGAATCTTCTTCCATTGCTTTACGTGAATTATCCTCCTACCATTTCCCTTTCCTAAATCGGCGGATAAGAAGAGCTTTATGTGCTTAAACGACCAAGCTAAGGTTTGTCACGAGCTATTTTGCCAGATCGTGCTGGAGTCCCAAAGTTCTTCACGATAAAGTGGAAGAATGCGCTGCGGCTGCAAAAATGATGTCGCAAAGATAATCTTGCAAATTGACAAAAAAAACAGAATTAACAATAATTTATTCCTCAACATAAGATAAACTATTTTTTTAATGTTTTAAGATGAAGATGATCGAAATAATTACAATAACTTCATGAAGTAATATAAATGCCATATCGAGATAGACAGTTTAATTTTTCATAACCAAGATAAGTATAAATACTCATAAAATATTAGACTTCTCATATGAAATTGCAGAGAGATATATGGAAGACAATCGCAAGAATTTTCTTAGTAACTTTCTTCAATTGTTTAAGTATGGCGTACCTTTAATTTTATTGCCAAATTTAGTCATTTGTACGATAAAAAGAGCTTAATAAATTTATCCTTTTATAACTTACTTCTTTAAAAAAAATTAACTCTTTGTTTCGTTTTCATTCAGAATCCGTAGTTACAACAAACCATGATATAAGTATACTTAGAACATTATGATATAAATTATCTTCTAATTAAATGTTACTTTTAATTTATTATGGGCATATATACGAATTTTTATATACTAACTATGAAAGCAACCACGTATGTTCGAATAGTCATTTTTCATTGTAACAGTGTATAAATAAAATGTTAAAATTTTAATTTAATAAATGGGAAAAAAAGTTTTGAAAAGTTTGTGAAAAGTGGGAATTTACCAGTTTTTGAGATAATTTTCATTTATACTAGAATAAAAATATGTTAATATAGATTTTGAATCACAAACAGGTGTAAAAATAGTTCTATGTATCGTTTTGTATAATGTATATATCGTAAAATATTTACTGTTTGAACAGTAAATATTTTTTTTAGATTTTAGAAAATGACTTATTGCATAGATATTTTTAGTATTCATACATCTAATGTATTTTTATATTTGGTCGATAATTTGAAAGAATAGTTTACGCAATTTCCTGTGGTGGTCACATAATAATAGTTGGCTTGATCATTCTGGACTTAGAGATGTTTGTATATTATTCGAATAATCAACCAACAGCTAAACAGAATTGCAAAGTCATCAGAGTCATCTCCAGGCCATACATCAACGTTCTATGATTTATAGAATGTGGACAGAGGAGAACAAACTATTTATTAATCATCTAGCGATCTATCGTCGGCATATTTTATAAATTGTCGAGCACGCCCTTTTAAATTGCACGTAGATACCACTCAAAAACTATTATTAAATTATGATTAGTGTTTGACACCAGTCGAACACAGACTTGCTCATCATCTATAGATATACAGCAGTCATACATATAATCAACGTATTCTTATTTTTGTATTCTAATAATTAATTATACTAATAATAAGTTATGCATATAATTAGAATTCAACATGCTCAACTTAAAGTAACAAACGAAATACGTTTCCCATTTTTATTGTATCAATAGATTTTCATTTTAATGTGTAATTGTTCTTAAAAATAAAAAAACTAAAAGATATGCTTTTTTCTCATCTTCATATTTTAAACACAAGGCTTTTCAAATGTTGAGTTTTATATTATTGTAATATTTTATCTTGACTATAACAATAAGATTTTGAATACTTCTAATTAAACATAATATATCATACGTACCAAAATAGAACTTTCTTTTAAAAATGAAACAAGTGTTAAGTAAACCAGCGAAATAGCAACCGTTTTTCTTACCTATATGTCGACATTCGTCAAACAATCGACAAGTGCCGAGTCATATCTTTTCTAAAAATTGTCGGACTGAGGTTTACTGCCTTTTAAGATAAAACCGAAACAATTCTTAAAAAACGTTAGAAATCGGATGGAACGAGGAACGTGTCGACCAGCAAATATCGACAGGACCGAGGAAGCGATCAGAATGAATGCTCAAGTTGGCCAAAAGCGTCGGCGAAAAGATTTGTAGCCTTCGTAACGCGTAGGTAGCTCGTGGCAGGCCGTAAAACTAAGCTCGAAACGAGAATGATGATGCATTGAGGTTTGCAACTTCTATTTCGAGGCGTGACCCCGGAAACAAACCAAATGGCAGGAGGCACGTAATCTTCTATCTTCGTCAAGTCTACCTCTTTCTTGACAGTTCATACTCAGAAATGCGTATTGTGCGTCGCGGTACTATTATGCTTGCCGTCGAAAAATTTGTGCTGTGTTAAAATAAGATGTTTGTACCTGAGAAAATAGATTACTTTTGGTTGATTAATATTGTGACTGACATTGTCGTCGTTATTTAAAAAATAAAATATTTAAATGTGTATTTTTTTCTAAATTTAAAAGTTTTCAAATAATTATTATTATTTTATTAACATAAAATTTATTGATGACTTCATTAGTATTGGTTATACCTTTCGCTGAAACTTAAATAAATAAAATTGTTTAATTATGTTATACATATTTTTAATCTAATTTTAAAATGTGCAGCGCAAAATAAAGTCATTTTAAACCTAAAATAAACTTATTATCAATTCCAACACAACTTGATAAAAGAACTTTAAATATCCAAAATGTAAATAAGAAATGTTTGAAATGTTACTTTCAAGGTCAAAACGCAAAGTCTACTATTTTAATATTACACCGTCATTTTCACGTATAAGATATCTACCTGCTACCTTAATGAAGTTGCAAGCTATACTTAAGCCTTAATCAATCATTCAAGGCGGAATTTTTTTTACTTCACGTCTTTCTCGGTTAAAAAGGTGGACACAAGCCATTCAACTACCGTTAAATAACCATTTCGGAAACAATTTATTTACCGAAAATTACATTTATTTCACTTCAAATGCATTTGGTATTGAAAATCCAAGCGATTTCTCATCAACGTTCTCATTCGTGCTTGTCGTTCGTTCTGCGTCGACGGATGCCCCTCGTTTTTTGTCCTGACATCGTGCTCATTTTTTAGATGATCTTCAAACGTCGCTGGGGTGAGCTCTGCAAGGGACGACCCTAAACAAAACGCGGCGATGTCAGGAATGCTTGCAAACAGTCTTCGAAAAGCTATCGCGAATCGGCGACTGCCCTTGCGACTCTTATTACAAGTAATTTCACCATCGGTTCACCCCAGTTAAAAAAGACTGAGGAAAGATCGTTTCATTTAAATGCTCCGCTGTCGCGAGTGATTTATCACGCACTAGGTGAACGTGTATAACCCTAAGCATGATCTCTTGCTCTTGATTCTTGCAGTTTCTGCTCTCGTTTTGCTTCTGCTTTACTGCTCAGCGTGGAAACTGATACGTAATGGGTTCTGTTGAAGTACAAGTACGATTATATGCAGACGTATAGACCTTAATAATCAAGAAAAGATCGGGGTCCTTCATTCTGTCTTTTTCTCATTTGCAATTTAATTTTTCACACCTGTAGTATCTTTCATCAATGATTATTCCTCTCTCTTCCTACTTTAGAAATTAATGCATGTTCATTGCAAATACTGTAAAAATAATATTACAATATAATAACAGAGGTATGATTTTTGAATAAGATCTCAAAAATTTAACTTTCATAATTTACGATGACAACCATTGAAATTTCAAAGCTGTTCTTTGCAGCTTCCCAAGATTCATTGAATGATTGGAATGTCCTTCATTTCATGCGAAAAAGTATTTGTTTCTGTCCACCCCATGTACCATCATTTATCCAAATCCAATACCACCATCCATCCAATTTCGATAACTCCCTACTCAGTGAATTTTTTCACTTCGCACCAATTTTACGGAACACTTTGCATTACAAACTGTCATTGATTCAATTTTGATCGCCAGACTTACGGTGAATATTATTTCTTATGGTCGTCTGTCCAAGGATCGACAGTATGGGATCGCGTTGCATTCTTACGAGGCGTCACGTATCACTGCGGTGGTCGAGGGGTGTGAGTGGTAGTCGATATATTGGCATACCTATCCAAAAGAATTTCCTCGTCGTTCGCCTGACTCTTTTATTTATATTCCTATCTAAGTCCCTCTCTTGTTTCCAGTGCTCGCTCATTTTCTCGCATCTTTCTTGCACCCCGCATTCCCCATTTCAAAGGCACGTCTATCTGTCTGTCTGTTTGGCTGTCGCGCGAATGTCGTGCCACCGTTTCCGTTCGGTGGTCAGGACTCGCGCGCAATGCAGTTCTCAATTGCAAGCCAAGTGTTTCGAGGACTGATAGATATCCTTCTGGCATCGGCACGCAAAAAGGTACTGCTACATGAGGACGCGCTGGCATCCCTTGCGTATCCTCTTGGACTTGCTTGTCTAAGAGAAAAATTAATGCTCTAAAAACATTTGGTCAATTTCAATCTTTCGGCTTGGACGGATCCATTAGAATGAGTCCATTACATAGAGATGATGAATTTGTAGTTAGAGAAAGAAATAATAGAGTTTGAAGTATGAATGAAACAGCATAAAGTTTCTTGCACTAGTCAAATAACATAAAACTTCTGTTCACAATTTTTAACAATTGTGCGAGTGATTTTAGCATAATAGATTAACCACTTGAATTCAGTAGAATAAATTAATTCTAACAGAAAGCAATGTATTATCTTTCCGTTAACCCTATTGAAACTTCTCTTGAACGAAGTGCAAGAATTAACACTCAATATCGCCATTAGCATAATCCAAACGAAAAAAAGTGTCGTCGACGGCAATCGTCAAGATAACTCGAGGCAACGTCAGAGCTTCCGATATTCGTAGATTTATCTTGGTGGACAGCATTAAGTATTGACACGTTCCATTTATAAGAACAAATAGATTGATTTTCATGTAATTTTTATAATATAATAAATTTATGTGTATATAACCATACTTACAACAAATATAAGAAAAGAAGCGTCGGTACTTGCCTTATCTCATAAGTTTTAATTTTCAAAGTTGGGCCATTTTTACGTTCGGTTGTATTTCAGTGCTCCTTTTTTCCGCATTTTGCAGCTCGTCATTATTCTTTCTCTTTTTCTCCATCTCTTCTCTCGTCTTCTTGCGCCATTCGTTTGCGCGCTATATGTATACGTGGCACATACGAGGGTCGTTATGTTTTATGGCTAATTGTTTTATTATCTTTGACATATTTCCAGTTTATGGTCGTGGCTCGCCGTTTTGTTTCATGGCTGTCTATTGTGTGTGATGAACGCCGCTTTATGTGCCACCCTGCAAATATGCGCAACGAAGACTAAGTTTTCTGCGTAAGCTGCTAAGTAACATTTGCAGCTAATCTTTTGCTGCAAAAAGTCTTAATTTTTTTGCTGCAAATTATGACAAGTTTTTTTGCATATAAGTAGCAATACGATTAGACGATGAATTGGTATTGCATATCCGCATGGTCATAAATCAGAAAACTGTGAAGTGTCACGAAACGTTGTCTACCTTAATCAAACAGACTTTTTATAGATGTTTATATTAATCATAAAAACAAATCTTTTAATAGCTTCAGACGCATCTTTGTGCTTTTATTAATATCTCAGCTATGGCGTTGAAATTTGAATATAAAAGAGATTTACAATAAATGCATTATTTTATGATAATCCCATTGAAAATTGTCATTTCACACTTATCATTAGTGACATATAAAAATAATTTTGTTTTTGTTTCTCTTCCGTTAGAATAATTATTCTTCATTATTCCATTTAGGGTGGACAATATAAATTACTTTTAATTTCTTTAATTCTGAGATTTTAGATTTATCTTCCCTTATTATCACCGTAAGCAAACAATTAATAGTAATCTCAGTTCTGGAGAATATGAAATAAATTTACAGTCCAGATGAGTGAGGCATTTGAGAATTTGAATTGTATAAGTCAGTATAACTGGATGATTGCGGTATGTCGCGAACCACCAATGTGGTACGAAATGTGCAAGATATAACACTGGTGCCTGCCAGGAGGCAAGGGTGTAGAGCGTAACCGATGTTCACTTATTGGCAACGTGTCTGCCGGCATGGTGCGGGCAGAACACCCAGAGCGGTTCAGCCGAACAAACAAGTGACGAGACCTTACAGCTTCTCTCTTTCTCGCGCTATCTGTACGTAGGAGTTCGTGTACACGAATTCACATAACGTGGTTGGCTTCGGATTTGGCTGGGTATTTGCGAACGGAGGGTCACCCCTAGCGTGGAAACAGGTGACGCCAAAACCACGTCACTCACTGTTGCTGTCAAATATTGTGGTCGCTTTTGAAATCGATCGATCCCGATTTCTATTTCCCCAACGACCTTCAAATTTATAAAAACATTTAAATAACATCGTTTACAAACATATTTATATTATTTAATTGATAATTAAGTTATTAAAGTGATACTAAATTATTCTCATAGCTAAGAGAATGTAAAGTATTTGAAAATAAAATTGTTGAAAAAAAAAACAGTTTAGTAGGAATTTTCATTACGAAAAATTCTGAGAAACAGAAGTACAGTTTTGACAACATACCTTGACTGGAGTTGTATAAAAACACCTCGAAAACATGTCGATGTGAAGTGTTAAATTGATCTAGTCCAAGTTCGAACATTCTTTCATCCACAACATTTTCAACTCCTGACTCTTGTTATACTAAGAATTTTACATGCCGTCAGGTAATAATACATACTAATCAGAGTCAAGGTCATTTACGAGGTGAAACCTAATTCCTGCCTATCAGATTTCTTTTCACCGCGCTTGACCACAATGGCCTGATCTGGAAAAGCGAATTGACGGCAATATTGAGTTATATCTAAACTGCCATTAACAATTTCACGATTGAGTAGAAATAAAGCCAATCAAAGTCAAGGTCTCTATCAAATCAAACCTGGGAAAATTTTTCATCTAGAAGAGTTTGTCCTTGACAAACCTTTCCATGAAAAAGCTGACTTTCGGCCGAACCCGTGTACCCTTCGGTCACTCATTAGACAATTTAAGACACGTTATATCCCAATTCACCAGTCCATTATCCGAAACTACTTAGCTTCGTGGAAGACGCGGACTCACTTTGTTTTGAATCGTGGCCTTAAGCACTGTATCTCGTCGGGATCTCAGATATTGAACCTTACGGAACATAATAATTCGGTAACTTTCATTATCTCAGTCCTGAAATAATTGATCGTAATTATTTAACATAATTCAATTTAGACATTATGAGGGGCTATTCATTTTTATTAATATAACGAAATATTACTAAATTATTTTTATAGCCATTTTTATTTGAATTTTATTTTATTATTTTTATTTCCAAATTACCTGTAAAACAGAATATATCATCATTCCAAAACATTCCATTAAGTATTAGTTTGTCATTAAATGATAAAACAGTTCATAATGGAAAGTGATATTCAATTTTTGACTAAAAGTTTTTTATTCGGCTTTTATTTCCATATCCGCTGTCCGATCATTTCATTCTCTTTCTCCAACCTTTTTCTGACCAGACGTGTAATAATATGTTGCGATGTTAGCTCGTGAGGCCCGAAAACATCATGGTTGAAACAACCCACACGCTTAAGTTAAACTGCTCAGCGAGGTGCCTTCTCCAAAACCACGCAGAAACACCGACACCTAATGATCCCTAATCTTGTGAAACGTTATAACTGCGTTAAATAAATGGTGCTTTATATAGACCCACTAGCAAACCTTGATTACTTTAATTGATTTCGTTTGTTTTATAAGTTTAGATAAAATACAGTGTTTAACTTTCGTCACTAATATCAACTTTTTTCTCATTAGATACTCATTTCACACTTTTTGTTTGTCACTATTCTGTTTTACATAGGTATTATGTTATTATTATAGGTATTACGTTATTATCAATAACTTAAATATGAAAACATATTTTGTGTGTGAAGGAATTACTTGCAATAAAAACAAAAACATTTTATTTGTGTGGGTCTTAAAACATGTAAGCTTCATATTTTTGAAAAATTGTAGTCATTTATGGTACACTTTTTTAAATATTATTTAAAATGCAACGCAATTTGTAAAGCTTTTTTACAAAATTATAAAGATTCTTATAATTATCTCTGAAATATTAGTGCATTGCTTCATTTTCAGCAATTAGGATGTTTTCACAGTGAAAATCATCATTATTGCATTACTTAACGTTATATTTTTTTTAATTACACTCGGCCAAACTGTTCGTCATAATCGAACTTGTCGGTTACGAGCATCAATCATTTTATATTCCCAAGAAAATGATTTATTACTTCAGAGAATTTTCTCATATTTCCACGTACATCTATTGTTGAGTTGGTGTAACTAATGAATTTTGACTTTTGAATCGTACAGAGATCTTTCCCAAAGCGAATTTAAAACGTAAGACATCAAGGTCATATGTAATGTGTTACTATGTTACTTAACCCTTTATGTTATAATTTATTATATACATCGGATAATTGTACAATATTTTAATAAATTTTATTTATCTGAAGATACCACAAAATGAAATACATTATATTCTACGTGAAATGAAGTGTTCAACTTAACAAACGTTATATATTTATTTCCACAATTTTCAAGTAGTAATAAATTTCGTTCAAATGTAAAGAAAAAATCATTGTTAAGAACAATGTGTATATGTACTAAGATAATTACAAGTTCCTTATCTCATTACAAAAATGATCTTATGAAGCAAACCAGATATATTCAGACAAAACCAATAATAACAACTATAAGTAGGACAGATAGGTAACAGTAAGCGATAAACAGTAAAACGTAGAAAAATTATGCGCGAGCACGAACCTTTTTAAATTCATGGCTTCCGCAAAAATGTGACACCCGCGATTTTCTCAATCGTTTTATGTAATATTTCAAAGAGAAATTATTTTAGGTACTACTAGTCACAACAAGCTAATATAGAATGATCAAAAAGCTTGAAAAAGTAAACAAAATGTTAGGCCGTCTTTTAGGTGATATAATCATAATCTTTGAAAGATACATCCACGCTTGTATAGCACACATCCGAGCAGTCACTGGTTTATTACAAAAATCAATATTCAAAATAATGTATGCAGAAATGTAACCCAATATGCGTTCGCTTGAAATCAAGCATTGACGTTAGGCCGCGCTATATTTGTTCCATTCTTTTTCGTGTCTTAATTCTGCTCGTTTGACGAAGATCCCCAGTGGTTTGCTTTGCATATTTCCCCTCGATTTTTGCGCAGGTGACGAGGGGCCCGTACGGGGCCGAGGGAATACATCGCACTGCTTTCAAACGCTTCAAATCCTTTTTGTCGCGCAGAACTGCGAGAACTTTCAATGAAGCCTCGTTAGTCTTTCGTCTCGAGGTTTTCAAAAATTCACGCTGCTGCTTAGACGAGAGCATTTCGCCGACAGTTTTCGTGAAGCGCTCCGTTAAATTTTGTTTCTATTATGACACTAATGATATTTAGCGATTCCAAGTTTAACATTACGATGCAAATGTCGTCCAAATTGCACAAAATATTGTTGTTCAGTATCTTTGATCATTAACGAAATTCAAAACTATTGCATAAAATTTTGATATATTCAAATATTGGAGTCCAATGGTGAAAATATAAAATATGAATCAAAGATTTGAAATGTGATTTATCTAAATAGATGTCATGAAACTACTTTGAAATTTTACCAAAAAATTATTTATGCAAACACTTAACATCAAATATTGCTAATATTTGTTTCAATTAAAAATAAGAATGTATGAATATATGAAAACAAAATACGTCCAATATGGCGATATTAACAATTAAGCAAAAAACCTTATTTATGTGCAATTTTGGACAAACGATCAAATTTTCTAATACTTTACATAACATATAAGATGTATGTAATCTTTCACAAAAGAAACATATATCTTATATTATCTAGTATAACCCTCTATGACTGACCAACTACTTTACGTATACGACGATGACGTCTTTCATAAAAATGCGTGATGTATTGAAGAGAAACCGTCATAAACGAAACTGCTCAATTTTTATCCATGAAATTTTGCTATAGTGTCGTAAATTTTGGCGTAACTTTGCTGTAATTTTCGGACGATGAAAAATCAGTTTTCTAAGAAAAGTCTTTTCTCTGGACTCACGCTCGAACGCACCAAAAGAAGTGCAAGAAGTTTAAAGAAACAGAGCCCACCCATGGGTTGTCGATGCAAAGCCTAAGCGCCAGGTTGCATTGTGCGAACACGTAACACCCATCATTGTTATTTATTGAGCATTTCTACAGTAGCCAATGGCTTTTCTTGATTTTTTCAGCGCCAAGCTGTCTAGAAAAATTTTTTTATTGAAACTTGTATGGCCTGAATGTCTCCTTTATAGGTTTCGTAACGAAAAAATCTAGTCAGGTAAGCATGTAAAATCTACCCCTTTGTAAAACTTGTTCGTTTATATACTGTTTGAAAACTATTGAACTTAAATTTATTTTCCGAATGACTCAATTGTCTTACAATAACTTTCAAAATTTGTTTCTAAAATATTTTAACTAAAACAATTTTTTAATTATTAAAGAGGAAAAAATAATCTATATACTGTTGTTTTCTAATGTTTTATTCAGTTTTAATTTTATATTTAATAATAAAAGTAGTCAAAAAAATTATATAAAATTAAAGTAGGATTGAGAAACTAGATGAAAAATAATGTAAATTTTAACATTACGTATTGTATAGAATACATGTATTTATTCTTAAGCTAAGCGGCATGCTTCTCAAAATCGTCAC
>JABFQD010001669.1:0-17521 GCA_022817045.1 Psix sp. ZL-2020 | reverse complement strand
GCAATAATAAAAAAAATCATACGTTTATGATAATACTTTAATATAAATTTACGAAGTTTAAGGGAACTTTTATTTATTTTATTAAATTTTATAGTAACAAATAAATTTAATGAACAATTGTATTCGAAAATTTAAGACTGCATATTTTATCATTAAGTTCAATCTGATGGAATCTGCTTTGTCCAATCACTTTAAATCTTCCAATCTAATTATATTTTTATTAAACTTAAGTCATTCTAAGCCAAAACCAAAACTCATGTAATTCGTCAAAAAAGTTCAGACCAAAATCAATTAGGTTTAAGGATTTCAATTAACTCAATGCAAGTCGAATTAAGTTATTAGACAGACTTTAACTTGAGTCAATTCTTTGACAAATCTCAATGACCTAAAAGAATCTGATCTTATTGATTTAAAACCCAGTTAGGATAAATGATTCCAAATTTGATAAATTTTGTATTTCCATCAAACTCAAAAATACATATTTTATTAAAATATGTAATATGTATTTTTTCATGATTACAATTTCCTAAATAAAAATATTCTCAATCTATGTATAAAAACATTTATTATTAATCTTGTAAAATTGTGTATTTTAGTGCTTTTTTCAAAATTGAATCAAATCAATAAAAGTACAACAAAATCGTACTGTATAAAATCTGTTGTGGAAAATAAACACGATGAGCAAATATGAAAAAATGTGTACACTCTGCGTTTGAGTGTCGCATATCTCGTAGGATAAAAGTTACATATAATAGTTTGACAACGACGGAATCGCAGCAGCAGTAGTAACGAAACGGTGGCAATCATAAAGATCGGAAGATGTGTGTGGGGTACAATAGTCGATACAGTAGCGGCTGTGGCAACGGCAGAAACAGTCGTGACAGTCGACAAAAAATTCAGTAGTGCTGTATTTGCCACTCGGAAAGGGCAATCACGTTCCTTGCTGGTGTCCTACAACCCTCCTCTGCTGCGTGGCAACGAGGCAACCTCGGTTGTAGCTCACCGACCGCCCATTTTCAGGCGCCGAGCACACGCCCCCGCAAATGGGGGCTGCCGGTGCTGAGCGCCATTGACTGTTTCACCGTCCAGTCGTACAACACGCGCGATTCCTCGAACCAGAGAAACGCATGGCTATTATGGCTAAAGCAAACGAACCGACGGCCACTGCTTTACATGCAGGTCACCACGATTTCGTTTGTTTTATTTATCAAATATTTCATTTACGAGCGCCTCCGCCTTAATTATACGTTACACGTGCAATGGCATATACTTTTCCGTCCTCTCCAAACAGCGCAAAATCAACCCCATGTACGGGAAACTCCCCCGAATCTCATTCGTGCCTTTTTTATTGGCATTTATTCAAGTTGATTTTTCCAACGGATGATGTGAAACTATTTTATCTGTGAAAATCGTTTTATTGTGTTTTGTTGCTAAATGATAATATTAACTAATTAAAAGAATAACGGATGGTTTGTTTTGTTTTGATATTTCTTATTTATAATATTAAAAAAAATTAATCAATCAAGTGCTGGTGCTTACCCGAGCTTTAACATGATTGGTTTGATATTCTTTTATTTTTTTTACGTGCACTTGACGAATAACGTTGGATAAGAAAATCTGATTTTGAAAAATAATCGTTTTTTCAGAGAAATATATAATATGCTGAATGAAAAAACATAAAATTAAATTCTAGTTTTAAAAATATATATGAGTAAATTATATTAGCACTTACTCATATATTTGATATGAATAATATATGAACATCTTAATATGAATATAAGGAGCCATTATAATAATAACTATTGGATAACTATTTCAAAACAACTATGAACAATGCATATAATTCTATTAATTGTCTTAACAACTTGTACATAATAACAGCTTTTTTATGAAACGAAATTACTTTGACTAGATAAAATATTTATTCTTAGTATGAGGATGCCATAAAAAGATAAAACATATTATTATTTAAAAATATAATATAATAATGTATATTATATTATACAAAATATATATAAAAAAGAATAATATACTGTATAAATATTGTTAATTTTTACTAGAGTTCTAGAAAAAATTGCCACACCATAGATTAAAAATTCTTTTACTTTTACATTTGCAGAAAACATGATCTTACTATGTGTAAATAAAAAAATCTTTTATATATAAAAGCTCTTCTTAAACTTCTACTTCAACGAAATAAATAATAATGTTGATAATAATAAAAATAATAACAATAATAGTGATAATAATGATGGATGGTTATTAGTATTGGTAATAATAATAATATCCTTTACTAATGGAAGTAATTATATTATAAATTTTAGGTTTG
This sequence comes from Psix sp. ZL-2020, assembly GCA_022817045.1. Taxonomy (NCBI): domain Eukaryota; kingdom Metazoa; phylum Arthropoda; class Insecta; order Hymenoptera; family Scelionidae; genus Psix; species Psix sp. ZL-2020. Next base: position 15,192 of record JABFQD010001669.1, on the reverse strand, counting down.
GTTTCAAAACAGACGAGCAAAATTCCGTAAACAAGAGAGATTAGCACAGCAAAAATCATCATCACAAAGTAACTCCGGAGTGGACAACGGAGCATCGAGTCCAATAAGTGGAAACATTAAGGCCGAAGGTCGCTCCCCAAGAAGTCCGGCTACTCCTCCGGGAAATTCGAACGGGGTACTTTCATCGAGTGAAACAAAACCATTATCCAGCTCAAAGCTTCACGTACCCGAAGGCATCACATCCGACGGGAATTCTCCGAACGGACGAGGAACCGCCGGGGCCTGGGGTTCGTGCAGTCCCAGACCTTTTTCAACAACTTTGCCGCCCTACTTGCTAGATCCCCTTCCACTCAAAACGGGGAATTTGTACTAAGAGGAATACACCGTTTTGGCCAAACACTAACCGCAGTCCCTCTCTGCGCTGTACATAAATCGAGGTAGCCAGTTCATTGATTATTTCTGCGCAAATTATATTTGGTGTACCTTGAACATAATGACGGTTCATTGCCATTTGAAAACTAGTCATTTTCCCGCGAACGTCATTTTCAGTTCGTCTGAATCACGAAGAAAACGTCCAAGAAAAGCCGAAGAAAACTAATATTCCAGTTACATGATAAGCACTGTACAATTACAATAAACAACGCCGTGAAGTTTTGTTTGTAAATTATTCATTCGAGATGCAGAACAATTTCCAAGTTCGATAACAAGTTTAGACAAATCGGCGACCTTGCGTTCGGATATCGAAGCATAATTTTGTTGGAATGGACATTTATTTTGCCGTACGTTTCGATCGTCCCATACTGGTGTGAGTATTTGATTTGAATGTGCATCAATATTTACAGGCAGAACTTGTATCGGGTTTAAAAAAACACAGTGAGATTTAAGCTGCATGTCATGTATATATGAAAAGCCGATCCTCTAGTTTACAGTATTAAGAAGTATGTATGTTTTCAGAAGACACGCGACACAAAGTAGCACTGCGGTGATACTAACTCATCAGTTGTAGTGTCGTTCTTTGTAGGAAAAATCAGCCGAGTATTTAGAATGTATAAGTACCCAGCATATGTATACAAATGCGCGTGCGTGACTCGAATTCATGGCTCTTAAAATTGTGTAATTCCATTGGTCCGGATTCATCAATCGAATTGTATCTGGTAAGCCAATTCGGTACGTGTAGGTATACATAATTTAATGGACAGTGTGTAGCTATATAAAATGTGCGTATATCAGTGTGTTGTAAGAACCGTCCATGGGAATGTGGCAACTGAATTCGGTGTGAATTGCATTTCTTTCAACGACGTTGTATATTAGTTTTGAGCTCCAGTTTTTTCGCTGCTATATCATAGTTGAGTGATGGTAAGAGAGTTAAGATTTCATCTTTTTATTTGTAAGAGAACAAAAGTCGATACTTTGCTTTAAGAAGCAACAGTTGTAAACTGAGACTTTGCTGCTTCGGCGTGATTGTTATGTTTCCTTCACTTGTTTTTATGCGCGTGACTGAAACGTCTTGTACAGTTGTTGCTATAAAATATATTAAACTAGCATTTTACAGTAACTTTTCTATTATGTACTTACCCATCTTCGTAGCTAGATGAACACTTATATATTTCAATAATTTCAGTATTTTCGTTTTGAAAAAATTAACGCTTCGTTTGAAAAACATTTATTTATTTTCAAATTCCACATCGCAATCATTCGTTCTATTAAAGTCGTTAAACTTAAGCGAGTTAAACCATAAAGTTAGTTGGTATTTCGTTTGTTACGTCTGTTTTAGTTATTTAGAAAAGACGAAAACCTATAAAAATAAATCATTATTTACAGTTCAAGTTCTAAGGAATAGAAGGATGAAGCACCAACGTGTTTGTGTGTACGTAATTAAATAGTACGTAATGTTTTATTATCAATTGTCGCCTTTACATATATGATTCACGTTATTCAGAATGGATGAGGTGCAATGTACTTGAATGATTTGCTGGGAATTCAGTTGAAAACTGAACTACCGTTCTCCTTCTCACCGACAAGGTTTGCTTCACGCTCTTATTTTCAACTAAGGATTATGCATTTGTGATTATCTGAACCATCCTACCAAAAGGTTTCGCTTGCCGAGACAATTGAAAGCAAGCCAGTTTTATTCCATGAAAGAACCATCTCTTAAAACACGTTTATCACAGTCGACTCTTCAAAACCCTTCTTTTCAGAAAACAGTTTCCCAGAGAAGACGTCACCAATTGAATCAACGTTACGTTTCTTTTTTTCATGCTTTTCATCAACATTGAATTAATGTCTTTTCTTTCCATGTTGTAAATCTTCCTCCACGCGCAAGAAAATCACGTAATTACGCACCGCGGTCGTAGTGCTTTGTTTTCGCGGACCAAAGCTGTCCTTGGAACGAACACAAGGCACTCCGACGACGAACGCGATTAGTCCCCGCGAAGAGTTAGTTCGCACCCAATTCGGTGCGTCGATTGTCGTTTCGTCGAAAGCTCGTTTCGTCGTTACGAAAACAGATGACTTATCGATCTCGCCAGCTTCCAGTTTTCACCGTTCAACACTGAACTTGAATGTTAACAGATACGCAAAACAGAAGCCCGAAGTGGTCATCTGTTGGGCGCAACTGTTGCCTCCAAAGGAACTGGCCATTCGGTAACAAGCAAATGGCCACTTCCTTTGACGTGAACTTCATGGAATCTTTTCGCGAGAAATGACCAAAGCGATTTTTTGTTCGATGGTGTAATGATTGATCCGCTAATAGAAGCTAGGCCATTGTAAGAGTGCCAGCTCCCATGCCGAAGCCAACGCCCTTCGGGCCGAACAGTCTTCCGTAGCAACCGCGGCAGTAGATGTCGCCGTCGGGCCCGTCGTTCAGGTTCGTTGAATCGAGGGAACGATGGCACGCACCACAACTGAAGCACCTCTTGTGCCACAACCTATCTTTCGAGATCATCTGTTCCGCTGCATAAACTGGGTATCCGCATCTGGAGCAGCCCATTCCGTCGTCACGTTTCCGTCCCACTTGGGGTTTGGCATCGATACTACGCAGAGGCGGACATTACATTAATTACATCTAACAAAGCTAACGTCTGAATCAGACTTCAATTTCCTTAATTATACCAGCGAATTTTCATTGCTCCCAGCACAATACAGATACACATTGATTCACATTCAATTTTAATGGTGCTTTTATGAATCGAACATAGTAATCCATTAAATGAAATAAAATAATGTTAATATTACTCATAAATATCATGTAATTGACGATAAAACTATATTACAAATTGTGCGTGGATCAATAAATCTATATATTTAACAAACAAACAAAAACTTTTCTTTACTTTTACGCCTCTTTTATGTTTTAAGAAGACAAAAATCAATTTCACGTTCATTTTCATTCCCGAATCATGTTATTTACAGCATTTTCAACGCTCTACTAAAAATAAATGTAAGCAGCATTACATTCTCCTAGTTTCGACTTGTAATAAATGTATCTTTGTATCTCCTTAAGACATCATTTGAGATTAACCTCAACTTTACTGCACGCTAATATAATTAGCGTGTAAGTTATTTATGGTATTTTTATTACATCAACCTAATATTAGAACTTACTAGGAAGGAGCGTGGTCCAAATCAACGGAAACCAGAGTTGGAGTATGACCAAATCCGAATCCTTTGGGTCCAAACAATTTTCCATAGCAAGGACGACAGTGAATCTCGCCGTCGGGTCCGTCGCAAGCAAGAGTTGAATCGAGCGGTCTGTGACACTCGGCACAGTTGAAACATTTTTTGTGCCACATTGTTCCTTTAGCCAGTTGCTGTTCGGCCATAAAGACCATGCCACCACAGCGAGGACATCCCTGGCCAGCTGGAGCCTTAATTGATGTTGTGTCAGGGTTATAAAATGGACGGCTAGCTGAAATCTCCTCTTCGCTAAAAATTCGCGAGCAGAATGTAAGTAAAAGAAGGGTAAAAAGTACAAGCTTTTGATTCAGGAATACGTGTGATTTTGGATCAACTTACGTCAATCCATCAGTTTGCAAAAATCCGGAACCACAAGCGAAACCATAACCATGAGGTCCCCATTTTTTTCCGTAGCATGTTTTACAGTAAACGTCTTTATCAGGACCGTCGCATGCAATAATAGAGTCAAGTGTCTTATTACAATCTCGGCATTTGAAACACTTTCTATGCCACTCGCGACTTTTAGCGAGCACCTGCTCGGCAGCGAAGACTACTCCTCCGCAACGTGGACATCCTTTTCCTGGCGGAGCTCGAATAATAGCAGTGTCCACTACGGTAGTTTTAGGAGCAGCGTCACTACATTGGGAATAAAATATTACTACGGGTCCAACTTTTGAAAAATTAATCATGCCGTTAAATAGTACAACTTCAACAAATTCAATGTTCGGTTCAATATAATTTATTGTACAAAATATAAATTATATAAAATGGCAGAATACTCTTTCAATGTTTAAGTCGAATTTAATGTTCTTTTGAAAAAATTGTTGATACACATTTTGACGGCATCATTAAATTTGTTTACGATAACTACTAAAAAGCATGCATCATTCTTAAATAATTAGTTATACAAAATCATGCATAATTAAATATTGCTTTGGAAATATACTGTATGATATATTTCAATCTACAGAACATGTCTTTAAACTCGATATTAAATATCTACTTTTCCGTTATATAACAGGTGGAGCGTGCCAAATTAAAGATCTAAACTGTACGCATTTCTTAATCATGTATGTTAATATAACTGCGTGTTTACTAGAATGTTGGCAGAACTAACGGATTTTTCCTTTTTGTTTGAAGTATCATTTCAAAGCAGAATGTAGTTACAACGTGTGAACGCGACGTATTAAATATTTGCGCACTTTATCATTCCACTATTTATGTCAATTTTTTAAAACTTTATGAGCAATGTTTATTCAACAAACATTCGAACATTTTCAGATTATTCCATTGCGATGTTCTAAAGACGCGCGGGATTATTGTTACTAAGCATGCGAATTTGCAAGAGTGTTAAAAACTGAAAACATGTTTTTAAAACGCAAATGAAATTAAGAAAATTTCACGGCACATAAAAATAAAATGTGAAAATAAGGGTTTTGTTAAGTAGAGACAGAAATAGGAAGGGCAGAATTATTCATTCATAAAGCCATTATTATTAGTTTTGAATCATAATAATTTGATTAACTCTGGTAACGGCTTTGCTATTTTTAATCAATTTCAGTGACGCTTTAAGTGACGGTTTATGTAATTATGTAAAAGTTGTTTTTAATTCTTCAGCTAAAAGAAACGCGTCAATTATTGTGTGACTACAAATAAAATACCGTGACATAATTGATCTTATGAAGGGGTGACTTTATAAATAATAACTATCATCAAGCAATATTAAAATCACCATTAATAATTAGTCTAACAAACACTTTGAATTCGATTAATTTCTCCAATGAATGAATTATTCTAATCCAAAAAAGATTTCAAAATGTAAATTCTCATTTATACACAACCATAGATGAAAATTAAATTATTAATCTCCAGAAAAACACAATAAACTTCCAAATAAACAAAACAATAAATAAAATCAACTGATGAAAAAGGGACACTGCTATGAAAGCGTTTTGAGCGATTCGTCATATTAACAAAAAGAAACAACAAGTCTTCAAGTATTGAAATAAGAATTGTAAAAGGAATTGTGAGTTGATAACAGAAAAGTGAACAATGAACGAAGGTTAAGAGGGGCAATCGTACCCCTCATCCTCGATATCGGATTGTAGGCCGATCCACATAATTCCACCGTGGCCGATACCTCGCGGGCCAAATTTCTTCGGATAGCAAGCTGTTAAGCAGACAAGCGCATCATATAGTGAGAGCGTACTGAAGCTGAGGCAGGATTTCACGTGTGCTCAATATTAGCTTGAAAACCCACCCATTGGCATAGCAGTCGCTTTGGAGGGCACCGCCACCCTGGCCATAGCCATAACCCTTTGGCCCGAACTTCTTTCCGTAGCATACTACAGACAACGTGAATTAACTTTTCTTCCATTACCGATGTTCAAACGATATGCACTTTTACATTAGATAGTTGTAATCAAGAATAAACAGAGAAGTGAGACAAAGATAAATTAACACCTGTCCGACAATGTATAAGAACAGAATTAATGTTTATGACTACGTTAATTAATTTATTACTTCTACAACAAATTATTTATTCTAAATGATAAAGAATGTCGTTGTAAATGTTGTAATTATATAATCTATATAATGATGAAAAACATCTTTTAAAGAGAGTCGTGTCGTACTAATCGTTAACAGAAGCTTACGTTTTCATTATTTACGAGAATACCGTTTCTAAAATAGTTGGCTATGATTCACGCAAGCTATGTCTAAGCCAAAAAATTGACGTATGAACGAACGTAATTGAATCGGGACATTTATTACTCTGAATGAGTCATTGTTACTTTTCCAGTTCACTTTCAAAGGAAAATTAGCTCAGAGTGAACCGGCTGAGACTAAATGTGGAAAAACATAATATAAATTTGCATATCGCAGGTCTTTATGTATCGATTGTGTACTGCTCTCACCTTTACAGTAGATATCTTTGTCAGGACCTTCACAGCAGTTGACGGAGTCTAATCTCTTGGAACAGTTGGCACATTTAAAGCATTCCTTGTGCCATTGCTACAGGATACAAAGAACAGGGAGTTAGTCACGAGGACAAATTTTAAATACATTCGACGACTTTTTATTATCGGACAAGGGATTGTTTCACATGCTTTTGCTTTATCCTGGTAATCAACAATTTAAGAATTCATCTCTAGTAATTTGAAATTAGTTGTGTCTATTAACTTCGATGGTGGAGTATGCACATAGATATAATAAACATGATTTTTTCATAGAAAGATATTATCCACTCCTTTTTATAAGTCATGTTCTTTCGGCTTTAACAGCGAATTGATTTTAAATGAAATGAACTAAAGAGAATTGAAAAATGTCCGGATCAGTTGAGATATTTGACAGACAGTCGAGTTGGTACACAAACTCAAAAAACATTATTTCTTGTAGGTTACGAAGCTCGTGATTGATTAAATGTCAATAAAATATACATCAATTTCGTCAGAGGATGTGCTCCCTTTTTATCAATGAGTGTACAATAAATGAAGCATCGACTTATATTGGTTGAAATATCTTCAATGAAGTTCAACGTGTCGCTGACAAAATCACTTGCGATGGAGAAATTGGAATCCAAAAAAATTACTCGAATTGACATAAAGAATGAATAATTGATTAGTAAAAGGTAAATTCGAAAATAATCTAGCCATCCGAGTGGAATGTCGGTTCAATCAATCAAATACATGATTTCAAATAAAATCATTGAAATGGAAATCAAGATTATAATTTTCAAACAAAAATCGCTTTTCTTTTTGGGAATGAAAAAGACACAGGGAGATAAAAATATTCATTTTGGATACTGATATCAAATGGGCGTTTTAGTAAACATTGAACAAATTGGGGAAAAAGCAAAAACTTGTATGACTCTGAGGAGGAAATGTACCTCGGCAATATATCTCGCGATCGGGACCATCGCAATGAAGCGTGGAATCCAGTGTCCGATGACAAAGTTTGCACTTGAAGCATGCTCTATGGTAGGCCTAATCATAAGAAGCAGCATGTAATACTATAAGCTGCCGAAGTACGAACTTAACTCCTCCGAATTGAACGCGACACGGTGCCACGAACGATTATTTATAAATAAGCTGTGATTCAGAGGCTATCGATGTCAAATCTGCGGACATCTATTTAAAATGAACGTTTCCACGAAGAGTTTCTAACAGCATTAAAAATAAGTGAGTGAAAAAAGATATAAAATTGTTTATTGATTTTTACGTGAAGTCGTGAATACCAGCTGACACAAATGATAAATTGGCTCTGAGGTAATTTTAACGTAACTCTCGTCACGTAGCTGGTGAACATTTTCCGCAGATCTCCGAGATTTCGAGCGGCCCACGCAATTGGTATGCGTGCCAAGTGTGATTTCGGATAAACTATTTGGTTGGATCGAGCGCCGCTATTTCGACACATAGACTCCTTTTTGTTCGACTTTTTTCTCACCCGTCGTTATTATATCGTTATTCGGGATTGGCCCATTGGCAAGAAATATCCCCGGCAGTATTTATTTCCAGCAATAATTCAACAAACTATGTTTGATTGCGCAAATTTTTCGCTTCGTTTCGAAAACAGTCGCCGACCGTTACTTCCATCTTTTAGAACTAAAATCAGCTCTTGTCTTATAAAAACTGAATTATCAAGATAAATAACCGAAATTTGTCATCGATCGTGGCATCATGCTTTTGGACGTAGCAAACTCAACTATTTCGAATTTAAACAAAACTTGGAGCTTCAAGCTAAGTTTTGCTTCTCGAATTCATCATTACAGCCGTTGTTGCCACATATTATTTTATTACAATAACGAATTTGTTTGTTAATGCGCAACGCACTTACCCTTCCTCGTGCGAGCATTTGTTCAGCAGCGTATACGTATCCTCCGCAGCGAGGGCATCCTTGTCCTTCCGGGGCCTTAGCGATGGCTCGAGATTCCATCATGGCGTTACTTATTTTGGGTCCACTGTAAAAATGCATTTCAATTACGTTTCATTTCAACCTATAATCGTTGAGCTTTCAATAGAGTAGCTTCAGTTGACGTTTAAACTCTGTTTTTTCGCTCAACGATTCAAAATACAGGATTTCACAAAGTTTACTACAATAACATGCATTCAAACAATCGTTTTTCTTTCAAAAAAGCGTGTCACCTTGTAGTTGAACATTTTTGATCAACAACAAAAGCGTGATTGGATTTTTGTTCGTAGTATTGTCTTTAAATTACGAACAGTAGAATGGAATTCATAGATTATTAATTTATATAATAAATATATATATATAGCTTGATAGAATGTTTATTTTATTCGCGATCCGCATAATGTAAGACGTGTATTAACTTTTTGTCTTGCGAAATTGTGAGTTTCCAAATCCTAACGAATTGATAATAATCAGGTTGCACGCTTTATAGAGATTCGAAATGCGACCGTGCATATTTATCAAAACATTTCTAGTGCGATTTCACTTATGAAAAATGTAAAATCGCGTGTAGGAGTGAGTCACCCTCCGCTCCGGAATACCGCGCGGCGTTGCATCACCGATGTGAATTATTAACCAGTCTACCGCGAAAATGCAGCGTGCGGAATTAAAGCAAATTTTGTTCTCCGAGTTGCGTGTTATAAATACGCGTTACATTTACGCCGAGAATAGACCGAAAAAACGACATGGCTATGTTTATTCTTCGATACATTGTAGCGTCTGTGGCTTGTCGATTCGTTATTTTGACATCAACGTGGAAATCCGCGTTTGCCGGTTATTTGCGGACTCAACAGCGAATATACATTTTCATAAGTGGCAATCTCGTCTCAAATGTCTTATCGCGATGGCTGCGACGCGAACGATCATCGATCACAGGTCTGCTGATATTTGTTTAAGAACAAAAACTATATCCACAAAATATACAAAAATAAGTCAATTCAAAAAAGCAAGCACGATGCGCAAATTATCGAATCATGGACATTCAAATTACCAACAAAACATGTCAATCTAAATTCGAGATACCAGGGCACAATTTTTCTTCAGGTAACATTCAGTTCGGATACACGCAGAAAACGATTTCGATTCGGTTAATGATTATATGATTCAATTATCAATATTGAGAGGAACAATTTGCTGACAAAACCAATTGAAAATAAAAATAAGTGATTTTAAACGCACCCTTGTATGCGACATACGTATGGTTACGTTCAGAAAACAGGAAACAATTTTTGTTTCGTTATTTAATCAGTTTCAATTAGGTTTCATAGCATGAGTTGTGCTGAACAACCGAACAGTTATCTGCGTGTAAAAATAGCGAACATAACACATATAAGTCATTTTGCGCCAGCGTTACGAAGTTAGTCTGAATTAAATTAGCGTCAAACGGACTTATATATGCATTAGTAGAGTACAAGAATCTGTTGTATAAAAATGAACGATTACGATGGGATTTCAAATTGTGCCAAGTGTCTCGAATATGGGAGCGGTTAGGAAGAGACGTTAGGCGGTGTTAATCGAGTTAGAGTTCGCCGACCAGTTCGCGAGTGGCTACCGCCGAGCCCCGAGAGGAGAGCCGAGAAGCAAGTTCGTAACAATAAAAGGCAAAGAAAAAGTCATCAAAATACATGAAATAGATGAGAATCCAGAAGTCAACAAAAATATACAGATCATCAGAAAACGAAAAGATCAAATAAATACATTACAAATACTCGTATATCAACAGAAATTATTGTGAAAGTCCGTGAGAAAACAATATTGCGAGCGGAGCGAGCTGACTTTCGACTGGCTACATTATGGATTAGGCATGAGTTAGCCGGGGTTAGGTTTATTATACGTGATTTTGCGTTGCGGTCAACTCGCAAATAGTCCTCGACAACGGTTGTAAAGGTTTGGGTTGAAAAGGTTGCATTGGATCCGCGCGCTACTTTTCGGACCTTTCAGCGAGTTGACTGAACGTAAGGAAGGCCGTGCAGGAGTCGCGAAGAAGCTTTTCACGCGGACGGAATACTCGGTGCTCACCATGTCTTATCGCGGATTCGTGTGTGTGGGTGTGGTAACACTTTTAACAATAGGCCTCCGTGGCTCGACCTCGGCGGGGCTGGCGGGATAAGGGTCGGGATTGCTTTTCACTATTTCTATGTCTTTTTTTCTTATTGCTTTTTGAGTCGAAATATATTTTAAATTTGTAGACGCACTTGGTTGCTTGATGGGAAATTGCTTCTAACACCTAAATTAACTTTACTGCAGCTAAAATGAATCATCTCAAGAATCGTATAATGTGTTGAATTTAAAAAATCCTCTTTAGACCAGCTTGAAACTTGAAACCAGTAAATAATTAGAACTCGTGGCAGTAGTAGTGGCAGTAAATGTGATATTATTAATAGCAGCGATAGTAGTATAGTAGTAAAGTAGTAGTAGCGGTAACAGTGAGAGGAGCACTGAGAACAATGTATGCAAAAAACCATATAATTATGGTTGTTTGTCAAAGTAGCTGCCTTCTCGTTGTGTCGAATGATAATAAATGTATTCAAAGAAGTTTGATTGTGCGTTAAACGACTCATCTTTATTTAATATATCTCTTAACAAAAAGAAAATGACACTTTTAAAATTGAACCGAATACATTAATCACTTAGTTGAATGGCAAATAAACGCGTGACGTTCTACATGATGTCGTACGTTTAATTACAATGGACACACACTAGCTTTCGTCAATCATGGTCTGTTAATAACTGTTCTATTTTATTCATCCTGAAAAACAATTCCTTTTTCAGTAACAATTATAAAAGACATGAGTAGTAACAGAACAAATCCATCTATTCTAGTTGCTGGTTTGGCAACCTATTTACAACGCCAGTTGTAAATCCGTCTCATTGAGCGTACCTAAAGAAAAATTGAATCAACCTCAAAATCGAACTCGTTTGCTTCGCGTCACACAAACTAAACTTTGCCTTTGATATTCGCACGTAAAATCGGCCCCTAGCAAGTTCATTCAATTCTCTTCTGAATGAAGCACGCTTGCCAAACGGTTGCGAACTTTCGTGGAACACCGAGATTAACAGGTCAAATTAGAAAAACAGATTGAACTTAAATTAAGAAAACATTGTTGTAAATGAAAAACTCAAAGGGGTCAACTCAAAACAAATCACATGACCGTCTGTGAATCACACTGAAAAAAATAGACTACGGGGTAAAACGGTGCAAATTGATCTAATGTTGAATTGCTATATGGCTGTTGAAAGGGATTTCAGGAAGGAGGGGGTAGATGCAGGGACAGAACAAATAACTTGAGAACAATGTGATTAAATAGAAAATGACATTTATGAAGAATGGAGTGAGTTTTACAGTCAAATGAAGAAAAAAAAGATGATGTCGCGGGCTCGGGTTCCAATTCGACGAGACATGCTCTCTGGTGTCTGCAGCTCTGTCATGGTGAACCAATTATAATTCACAATCGTGTTCTCATGTGTGTCTAATAATGTGACTATCGTGCGTTACGTACAGGGTACGAGTTTCGTTAACCAACAAAAGAGATACATTCAACGACTTTTACAGACTATTTGGGTGTATTTTTGTGATTTTGATTTGTATAATATATGTTCATGTCATCGGAATATGTACAGAGGGAGTTGTCCGCGAAGGAGCACTCACTCGGAACTCTTCAGATGTTCGCCCTGGTCCATCGAAAGGCATCCAGCACCACCGCCAAATCCATAACCCTTGGGACCGAATTTGCGGCCGTGGCAAACTTTACAGAAGAGCTCACCTTCGTGCTCCGAACAGTTTGTGGAGTCGAGCAATTTGCCACAAAGACCTGCAATTTCATTTACGTTTCTCAGACATCGAAAAATAGATCATAAACATGTTTTCATTAAATCTTTTTTTTTTCCTTTTTACTGGCATCAGTTACTTGTCAAATATCTTTCGTTCTCTATTAACTCTAAATAATGATGAATAAAATATAAACAACGTCCATTTTTCATCATGTATGATGCTATTTTTAAAACAATTTCATCATCGCCCTTAGTTACTTGTAATTTAAGTATACATTAGGGCTTATATTTGTCAGCCTAATATCATCCTTGTAGATGTAATAATAATCATAGATAGATTACTCCATACAACTGATTTGGATTATTTTAGGTGAAATTAAAGTATAAGTGAAGTAAAATTATTACATATTTCATAATTATTTGAAAAAAGAAATAAAATTCTTACTAAAAGGTAGGATTTATTCATAAAATGTCTTGCGTCATTATTCATAAAATGTATCGATCATCTAAATTTAAACTAATCTAATTGATCTAAAATTTAAAATCGTGTAGCATGAAAAATTTATTTTCAGAAGATAAATCATTCACTTTTAGCGGCTCACTTAAAAATGTGTAATCTGAGAAGCGCATTCGAGTTTAAGAGTTTGAAACATATTCGTCTGTACAACCAAACTTTCATCTATGTGGAATCTAATTTTAACCAACGTATATATTTAATCTCAGGAATTAATATTTATAATCATCTCAGACAATTAGGTCGAACGTTACGTTTCTGTATGCAACAGATTAAGTCCAAAAATAAATAAAATAAAATTAATGACTCCGGCCGAACTTTAAAGAGGCAACTAATATAACATTTAGATACTAATGACTAATTAAATGTGAATTAATACTTCATAAGTGTAAATATTTTTGTAAAAACGATTTGTCATAAGCAAAAGGAATAGTTCTTTATAGAATAAGATGTTCACGGTTGTACATATTGTATTTATTATAATACGTGGTGCAAGTAATTTTTTAGATTTTGATTGTGACGATTTTCGCATTTGAATTATCTTTTGGGAGCGTATAACATCCAGTTTTGATATTTATAAATCAAGAGCTAGTAACTTGATGAAATGCATTGTTAGTATCTCATGTACTTAGGTACTCACCACATTTGAAGCACATCTTGTGCCACTTCAGGCCTCCAGCAACTCGTTCTTCTGCGGCGTAGACAGATTTACCGCATTTCGGGCACTTGGGGTGCTCAACTGGTTTGAAATTGGGCATTTTGAATTACTGCAAATAAAAATTAAATACGTCTTCATAATTTTACACACTACGTTTCATTTTTCTATTCAATATTATAAAATTAAAGAGAGTTACGAAAAGTATATCACATTTTTTCTCATCTTGCAATTGCATTCAGAAGAATTGCATGGGTTTGATGAGATTTTCAAAATATGCTTGTTTGATAAAATTGTATGATTTATCGTTTTCTTTTAAACAATATCAACTAGATTTTTGTCAAATATTATATTGATTTATTCTTTGTTTTCTTAACTTATTAACACAGCCGAATTGAAGAGAAAACAACTCAAAATCAATGTTTTCGTTCGTGTAATTAAATAGGTAATAATACAGTTATTGTTTGGTTTAAGAGTACATTTTTTAATAAAATGGTATGTCAATCATACTGTTTCAACTCACTGAATAGTATCATCTGACTGTGTTACTGTTTTTATTGTCGTTTATACTGGAATTGGCAACAGAGCATACTTTCGCAACCTTTCTATTGAATTGCTAAATACAACAGTACGACCTAATTTATAAAATTTCCTATTATAAAATCTTTTATTTATACACCTCGAAAGTAAACGTTCGGAAGTAAATTTTGTCCGAAAAACTCTTTTTTTAAAATTTCTTCTCAAACATCTTTAAAATCTGTTTGAATGTAAACAAAAATTACATTTTCAACGGTTGTTAAACGTCAAAAATCGAGATTTTTAATCAGCACTAACGAAACTCTTTTCATAGTAAAATGAAAATAGTAGTGTGCTATAAATATTTGGTTCCAGTAAATTTGAAAGATGTCTATCTGTTCTATTTTTATATCTATGTTTTTTCAATAAATTTGTACTCTGTAAATCATCTGAAAATTCCAAACTCAAATTCAATGATTTAAACGAAAATCGAGTGATTTATTAACATTGATTTTTATATGAAAAATTCATGAAAAGTTAAGAAAGATGTGAATAGTGCAATGTCTTCGCACGTACAAATTTCTATTTACAAGAAACACGGCTCGAAAAATAGATCGCTAAAGGGATGGTTAAGGTGCCGTTAGTATCAGTTCTATGTATAACTAAACGAGCGTAGGCTGTGGCAAGACGTGTAACTCGGCGTCTCCGTATTAGGGAAGGCTAGATTCATGCGTGAGCACTCCGAGCTTTTGCTATCCTTTGCTGCTTTCATTTCACCTCTTTGATGTCAAGAACCACAGTCCCGCTCATCATTTAATAATATTAGCTAGTTGTTGTTTATCGTAATGATTACAGATCATAATTACAAATACATAATTGCTATAATATATATACATATTATCTATTATGTGTGTGTGTGTGTGTGTGTGTGTGTGTGTGTGTGTGTGTGTGTGTGTGTGTGTGTGTGTGTGTGTGTGTGTGTGTGTGTGTGTATGTGTGTGTGTGTGTGTGTGTGAGTGTGTGTGTGTGTGTGTGTGTGTGTCTGTTTATTAAACTTATATAAATCTAATATAATTGTTTTAATAAATATAAAATT
>JABFQD010001668.1:0-17524 GCA_022817045.1 Psix sp. ZL-2020 | reverse complement strand
TCTAATGAGCTGAACAATGCTATAGATTTTATTTCCATAAAGAATTCATATTAATACTAGATTTAATAATTGTTTGAATATTTTATCTTGTAGATGACTATTTCTTATCAAATGTGAAAACTGTAGATGATGTTACCGAAGAGCGGAAACGACAGTTACTGTCAACGACGCAATGGCATCAAGATTTCATTACAGCGATTTCGACTTGGCCATGTATCAATGTATTGAAAGAACTGCCACCGTCTGAGGTAGCAGATCGTTCATGCGCTGGATGCCAAAATACAAACATTTTCGCTCGTATTTTACTTTATGGCCAGCCTTACAATGGTACTACGTTGGAAGGCTCCCCACCAGATCCTAAAGTGCCTCATGACAAAGTAATTTTTTAAAGCAATTCATTTACTTTTTATTTACAACTAAATAATTAATGAATATTTACTAACGACGTCGAAACTTTTTCACAGGATTTCTTGTTATGTCGAAAATGTCAAGCAAAAGTAGATTTATATAATAAAGTAGCACATCAAAAGTACCTCATGTTTTTGGAATGCGCTAGACGAGTGGCGGACAAACGAATCACAGATCCCAAAAAAGATACAACTATTATTTTAAATGAATTATTAGCTGACGAAAGTTGGCTTAATCAGGTAATGGCTTAATCTTATGCTAAACAAAGTTATAATCAATCATATATTGAACAAATTGTACTTTACTGGTTTGATTTATGTTACAGTTATTCAAAGATGTTCGAACTAATTGGGCTGAGATTGAAAGTTTGGAAAATCAAGCAAGATCAAAATCGCAAATAGTTACAAACCAAAGTAGTCTCGACAGTGCGTTAGTTGACGTCTTTCAGCAAAGTGAATCTCTACTAATCAATAGCTCAATGAATCAAATTGCATTACCGTATCAATGATGTTGTTTTGAGAAACATGACCTAAATGACATTTTTGCCTATTGAAGTCATAAACGAACAAATGTGAGAAGTTATATTAATGAACTAGAATTTCGTGATAAGAGTTTAGAATGACAAAATGTAAAGTAGTTAATGTGTGAATATACATTATACATGTGAAATAATGAGAAAGTTTTGTATAAGATTTTCAAAAAAGAGGCGATAAACTATGCAGGTGACTGCAGAAGTGCTTGTAAAATAATCGTGTACATGTAAATCAACATGTATAATTTGCAGATCCAAGGATGTAGATTAAGATGTTTAGTGTAATGTAGAAATATTAATTTAATTTTCAGTTGAGAAGGTCTATGTTTAAAGTTGTGTTTCTGTGATGCGTTAATGAGATGGTTTTTTTTATTTATATACGAAGCTAAACGTTTCGGTTGTTTTACTAAATGCACGAGATGCACGAGACCAATTTTTACATTTTTATACATTTTTTTTGTTTATGCATTTGATCATAGTAGAGATTGCATCATTATTAATCAATAATGATGCGATTGATTAATAGCAACAATGAAAGTTCACTTCATTAAATAAATGATCAATTTTTTAATTGATTCCAATGGCCTTTCGAGAGCTCGTCTCGACTTCTTCCAACGCGAATTTCCCATGCTTAAATTACTTTCCGTCGGATATATTTTATTATTATATTTATTATAGATATTTAGATGACAAAGTGTATTATTGATATTAAAAGCGCGATATTTTTTTAACGTTATTTACTTTAGGGGTTAAACTTGATTTCAATCGATCAATTTAGCAATAAGCATATTTTATGTTTATTACAAAATGTGTATATTAGCAATCAAGTTACGAGACATATTTTTTTCAACTGCGATTGTTCTCGCAATTTTTTCGTTTAAGTTTTCAGGTTATCGAAATTTAACCATAAGATGCAAATATCTTTGTAGACCGAATTTTATTTTTCGATAAGAATTGTAATAAAGTACATATGTAAATTGTGAAAAGATATATTAAGATATGCGCGACTAGAGAAATGATTTTTCTTATGTCAAAAGAAGCAATTGTATTAAGTAATAAGCGAATGACATTTTATTTCGACGTTCACGTATATCGTTTCAAAAACATGTGCCATGATATAAGTTCACGTCAGGAAATTAATCACTTAAAGATTTATTTTCGTTTTCCAAATTATGCAAACATTTTATTTAGACCAGTAAGACTGTGAGACGCACTTATTGATTTTTTCAATGAATGTGAATTTTCTATAATATTTCAAATATATCATTGAAGAGGAATTATGAATGTTTAGTTACAAATTAAATTAAATAACCCTGGTATTGGAGCTCACATCGAACTAATGATTTATCATTAATGTATTTTAATCTTAGTGCAATTTTTGGTGTGAAATTTGTGAAAAGCGGCAAAATGTTAACCATCATTAAACTAGAATAATTTGTGCCAAGTTATATATCGAGTGATTAAAAAAACTTCACTTCAAAAATATATACCTCACTGTGTGCAAAAAGAGTTAAACTGATTTTAGTTTCAAATTTATGTTAACACATTCAAGAACAAATTGATGTAATCTTTGCCGCTTTTACACTGCTTTTTTGGTTTAAATTTCGTACAAACTTCGATGTCAGGGAGTTTTTTGGTTATTTTTTTCTGACCATGTGAACAAGTGTAATATACGACGTTGTTATTTCTTCAATAATCTATTTTACGACATTTATCAAATCTCTTCGTTTCACGATCGACTGACGGATTACATCAAATATGAGATTAATGATAATGCAATACACTTTCACGATTTGTCAGTATTTAAAATTGAATCACATCGTGGAGTTTGTTGAAGCTTACAGTTTGTGTCATAATTATAAGAATTTATACAATTATAAGACACTTCGTGTAAGTGCGATGCATATTTTATGTTACAAGAATGTAACAAGAAGAATATTAAATATAAAAGCACAAAATTTTGTTAGCAAAAATTATGTTTATACCTTTTTTAAATAAAATCGAATAGATTACAATAACGTAGCGATTATTTTGTCCCATAAATATATTTTATTAATATTACTCAAATTAACAAAAATCAATTTATTTTTGTTATTAATATCAATCATATAATCCTTTATCAAAGAATAAAGAAAATGACCTTGATTGGAATGTTGTTTTTAAATTACAATTATTTTTTTTATTTTTGTCAATTTCCCAATACGTTATAAATTGAACGCATTTTGAAGTAATATTTTGAATAACATTTTTTTTATTTTAAAAGTACATTTTACGTTTTGTAAAATAGACTTTTTACTTTTTATTATAGTAAAGCTAATGTAAATAAATATACCTTTTTTGGTGTCTCTCCTTTATAGATCTTTAAGAGTGAAGAAAGTGACTCTCGAAAAATGTTAAGTTTACATTATTGAATTTAAATTTGTTTTAATATAATAAACAGTGTAGATAATAGATTGACCATACGAGAAGGTCTCATAACAGGTCGTGTCATACATTTACCAACAAGTATTTTTTATCATTGATAAATTCATTAAAATCGCTTTGATTAATATTTAATCAATATGATATTGATAGACAATAGGTGTTTATAAAATATAAACTGAAGATTGCAGCCCAGTTCCTTCAAAATTAAAATGCATTTATCAATCTCATAATCTACATTCTTTGATTCCGAATAACACCTGGCTTCTTCTGTTTCGATTTCTAAATAGATGCTTACAATCGAAATTGGGATAATCTACACTCATCAAACATTTATAATATTTGTGAAATGAAACGCAATATATTTATCTATCTGTAAGTCAACGGAGCATTTGTCAACAAGCGATATTTCGTTCAAAAATAGCTAAAGAAAATTGTAAATATAGTATCCGGCATGTTTTAATTGCATGGCGGGTTAATTCGAGTTCGAAATGAAGCGCGAATTCCGTGACGCGAGCAGGAGGCGAATAACGAGCGTAGCGCGAAGTTTGTTGGGCGAGCGCGCGGGGTCTGGGGGGGCGCTGGTGTGCGCGCTATTGGACGAACGGTTGCGGCGTTAGAGGGGCATCGAACGGTCTGGCGTCAGGCTGCTCACCTACTGGCAGGTCCCCCCTTCAGTGCCACCAATACACAAAGCCCGGGACTCTCTATCGTCGACCATTGGTCCTCAATTTGCCGACCAATCATTGGGAAAGTGCTCACGAAAATATCCAATGTAAGTCCACAAATTATCAAACGCACGCGGTCCACGAATTTTAACCTCGCGGTCGTGAGCTCGCGGTCGCGTTAATTCCGCGCTGCTTATAGAATAGGCGTTCGTCAACCTATTCGGCCATGTTTGCCACGGAGATTATTGTTCGCGTAACAGACCTTTTCCTCCGGTTCACGAACGCAGCTTTTCGTTCGCGCACGCGACACGTTATCGCGCTCGCGAAACCTCCAGCATGTAATGTCAATTTTACGATAAGTTTCGACCAGCAAAATAAACATGTTTCGTGGCTCCGAAAACGCGACGGCGTCACTTGCACTTTTCACTCGAAAGTAGCATTGTTGAAAGCGACTGATGCGATCACGAAAATCCGATGACACTTGACGTCCGGCTTTGGTTCAAGAGTTAAAAAACATCGAAATCTAATTTCTTATTGTTTTTATTGGATTTTACTACACTGCTGAGGTGTCTTGAAGTGGTCACATGTTTTATGGTAATAACCAAGTTAACCTCAAAATTTGAGGCGATCATTGGAACCTTCTGTTTGGATTTTTAAGATTTGGTGTGACTGATGTTCAAACACTTTTTTCATCAAACAAATTTACATTATTTCGTGTTTTTATTATTTCCTTCTTTATAATACTGTTTCTCAGTTTTTAATGTATTTAGTTAGGTTAGGTTTTATAAAAAACTATTATTATTAGAGCATACATGTCAGTTTTTCTAGGTTTTTATTTTAAAGTTTCAAGAAGATCAACGGATTAAAATTATTACAATAATAAAAGGTTATTTTTATATAGAAATGCAATTTTTCAACAGGAATTCAATTCATAAAATATAAATATATGTTATGAATAATTTCAAGAAGTTTAAGTACAGTCATATCAAATTTTCAATAAAAAGATTTTAAACTAAAAAGCAGAACTTCAATAGTCATTTGTATCAGTGCATTTGTGAGTGATTTAAATGCCAGGTTATAATGACTTTAAAAACTTGATAAATATATTATTCACTTACAGATTTGAATAATTCTCGCTATATTTCAATAACATATTTTAAAAAACTAACTAGAACAATAATTCATGTATTATTGAATATAAATATTTATCATTTTATTAATTAAAATTATTGTTAATTGAAAATTTATTATTAGTTATATTAAATTTAAAAATAGAGTTTAAATTAAATAAATATCAATTTATTTACATAGATAATATAGTATAATCAATAAAATAAATTGAACAAATTCAGCATTCAAAAACAATTATTTTTTATTTTAATATTATCGAAAACAAAAATTAAACAATAAATGTACTTAATTAAGCTAATCTCAAAAAAATTGTGTCAAGATCATTATACTTTTTCCATTCATTACCTCGAAATGAGTTTATTGAAGTATGCAATATAACTTGATCATTTGGTCCAACAAGTTTTGTTTAAATAATATTGCCCGTATATGTCTAGTTATTCTCATATAATTTAATTTATTTAACCATTTTAGATCTGAAAAATGGAACAGCTTGGAGAAGGCCAAGCCGTGATGGTTGGAGGTGCTGGAGGAACTGTGCAAGTAGTTCAAATGGGACAGGGTGGCCAAGCAATGATGTTACCACAAACAATACAGGTAGCGGCACCTGGAGGTCAAATTCAAGTTGTGCCAGTTTCGAGTCTTACTGGCACTGGGCAACAAATAGTAATTCAGCAACCACAAACTCCACAAATAATCCAAACTCCTGATGGACAGACGTATATTTATCAGCCAATGCCTATAGAAGGTCAAGTGCAACAAGCTGCGCAACCAACAAGTAAGAATATTTCAAAATTGAAAATTTATTCATCATACATGAAGATCTATAGATAATATGTATATTATTATATTATCAAATATTTGATTGAAAATTTAAATTGTTTTTTTCAGTGATAAATATCAATGGGAATCTTATGCAAATTGCTGGTTCGACGACACAAGCAACCTCTACAGCAACGGCTGCGACAACGACACCTGTGCAGCCGATTTCTAGTCCCACTGCAGCTACTACTCAGGCAGGAAACATTTTCATGGTGATTACTGTCAAAAAAAGTCTCTTTCACTGACATAGTCTGTATGAGCCAATTTATACTGACTGGTAGTGATCATAGAGCGACAATGCATGGGTGTATGGCGGGAAACTCAAGAATCTCCGTTTTACATGTTTGAATTATTTGTTTCTTATTTTGAATTGTTAGTGTTAACACTAAAATTATGAACAGTGAATTTAAATATTTTTTTAAACTGAAATGTTATCAAAATCATTTTGTTAAAGGTCAAATACATCAAATTATCTTAGATTCTTCGTAAACAATTTTTTTAAATTTTGTAATATTTATCTTTATCTATGTTACTATGGCAGATAAAGAACAGTTTGTTTAATATTAAAAATTAAAATAATGGTAATATCTTAAACAGATAAAGACAGTGACAATGAATCTTATAATTGCCTAAAATTTAATTTTGAAGATTTATTTTTAACGCGATATATTCACTGACTCATTATCGTATTTTGGTGTTAACTTTAATTGCTCGTTGAATTTTGATCTTATATATTTTCATTGCTTGCAAAATAAAATCACTAAGTTAGAGAAAATTATATTTTAAGTGATCTATTAATTTGAAGTGTTTTTTTGCTTTCAGATGGTACCGGCAAGTAATGGTCAGCCCGGTTATCAAAGAGTAGCTTTGCCCAGTGCAGAATTTTTAGAGGACGAACCCCTATATGTTAATGCAAAACAGTATAGACGCATATTGAAACGAAGGCAAGCCCGTGCTAAATTAGAAGCTGAAGGCAAAATACCCAAGGAAAGACCGGTATGTGTTGTATATCAGAACATAAATTATTATTATACAATGTTTCTACGATTTACATTTCATTTTATCTACTAAAAAATTATTAATTCAAGTATGATTATAATTGACACAAAATATACAATATTTTTTATTGATTAATTATAAGATTAATTATTTGTGACTTAAAAATTGATTTAAAAAACAGTAAATAAAATGAAAAAGGATTTATGTTTTAAATCAACACAACAAGGTGCTTTTATAATTCAATATGTATTTAACAAGAATGTCTTTTAGAGTATAATTAAACATGAATAATTCATACATTATTTTCGTTGTGTCAATTTGTATATTCATTGTTGCTTTTCACGCCAACAGAAATATCTGCACGAATCTCGACACCGACACGCAATGAACCGAATTCGAGGCGAGGGCGGACGTTTTCACTCTGGTCAGGTGAAAAAACGAAAGTAAACTGGTCATTATTTATCAAAGCGAAATAATGATTAAATTAAAATCGCTGAAGTTTGAAGCACGATGCGTGAAGAAAAAGTTGTAAATATTTGATAATAAGAAAAAGTAACATCAGTGTCTTTTTATATTTTTCTAAAATTTGCTTCACTTAGCGGAAACAGAACACATTTTTGTAATCGTAACCGGAGAGGAATTTAACAAGAATGGAACTAACATGGCGTTAGTGAGTAAATTTTATGTCGAAGAAAATCTTTCTTTACTTCTTCGATTCTGATGTGAAAATTCGTTCGCCTGTACATTTGTGTAATTATAGTTATAGTGCACTAACTGTAATGAATATCGCGAAGACTAATCATAATTTATTATTGATCAGCGATACTTTGTCTCGCGTTGATCATTTAGATTAAAATATTTAAACATCGATTGATTCGCGCAATCGAATGCTATCAATGATCAAAGCGTTGTTTTTACACAGTCAATTAGTTCTGGTATTAAATATATTCACAGTGCAAGATATGTTTTTATAGAATTTCATTATTCTCATTTTCGATCAATATCTTTAAAAAGTCACATTCGTCGCGCGAAAATATCGAGCTAATCATACCTGAAATGGCTATTCATCCATTTTCATTTTAAGTGGTAAAATGAATATGGTTTTAGTATGAAATATTTCCAATCATCGCTCAGAACTCATCTTTTATGTTTCTTCGTTATAATGTTTTTCATTGTTACTTGTACTTTTTAAATGTAAGTTGGATTGCAATTATATTGATGCGAGTCAAAAGATTCGAAAGTATTACATGAAAAAAATCTTGAGAACAAACACAAAAAAAAACTAAAAAATTGAGAACAAATGTAACAACACAATATGTAAATAAGATATGGATGTAAGATCATTTAGGGAGAATAGTTGAAAGTACTGCGAGTAGATTATTGTACGTATATAGCATGAGTTTCGAGTTTTTTTTTTCACTTCATATTTCCTACAAGCTGATTAGTTCGATCAATTGCATTGTATTTATTGTCGGTACAAGTTGATATAAAGCGAACGTGAGTCTGGCTTCGTTTATTGACTTTTAACACGTTTTTGTACACACGATGGGAATGGCTAATGGAAAAATGGACCAATACGTTTTCATTCATGTTGAATGAAAGGCATTGTTCATTGTTGCGTTACTTCTAAATTTTGATCATCGTTGTACGAAATGTCTGCAAATACAAAATGCAAACTTGTAAATATATGCTTTATAAAAATGCATTAAATGAAAAGAAATTATTAGTTTTATTATAAACCTATAGTAGTTGTTTACACATAGATACGCATTTTCATTATTCTTACAATCATTTCAGAAATTATTAAAAATACTGAACTGATTAACTTATAATAGTTTTCTTAACGTTATATCTGACCTCGATTAGTTGCCTAGAATCGATTCTTTTATCATTGTGAGTAATCTATATTCGTGATAAAAAATGTGTATCAAATGAAACGAAAATTCTATGAATTTTGAAGTAAATTTTTGTTTAAATTTTGTTACTCTTTAGAATAAACTGAAAAGTAAAAGCGAATTTAGTTTTGTATTAATGCTGTTATTTTTTTAGTTATAGAAAAAAACATAATATTTATGAAGTATTTTTACTTGTTTTTTATTATTTTTATTCAACATTATATAACAAGATAAAATGTTTCAGATAAAAAAGATAATTAATGTAAAATAATATTTAGCGACAAGCAGCAGTGCAAAGATGTAAATTGTCTTGGTAAAAGCAAGCAAATCGTCGGCAGGATGTTAGAAAGACGGTGCCTTCGTTATGAAAATGTTTGCCCTTACCAGCCAGTAATTCTAGAGCTGTTATGTTAAGTCAATCAAAGTATTCTTCAAAAAATATTCCGCAGATAAGTTCTACGAAACTGTTGATTTATTCCGATTAGCAGTGAAAAAATGTACAGGCCAGATTATTGTCTGAGTGCATCGTTCTGTTTTTTGAGCGTAAACATTTACTTGCATAGCGAGGAACGAGAGATCTCATTTAAGAAGATATAATATAAAGAGCAGTACATATCCTAAAGGCCAGGTACTTCGCGCACGCTACTATGAGACTCCAAACAGTGCTCGTTTTGGTTTTGTTTTACGTTAGTATTAGGCTTGATCAAGTTAGTGGATCGATATTGCAGCATAGTGAAACTCCTTTGACAGAAGAAGAGAAACAGATTCTCGTAGATTGCGAAAATCCGGATTATCGGACTTATATTAAGTGCCTTAAGAGACACAAAAGACACCATGGTCTTTCAGGTAATGGTTTTTAAGAGTTATTAAGTTTTGAAACTGGTAAAAAGAATTTGATCACATTGAAGAACGTTGATAAAATGAGTTTGTTTTGACGAAGAAAGGACTGAAAAAAATTAAAAGCTATTATTTTGAATAAAAGCACCTGCTTTCTTATTTGATTTATTATTTATTGATCTGAAAGTAATGAAATTGCTACGTTAAAACCACAAAAAGTTCGCAGACTTTTCTCTTTGATGAACATTTTTATTCAATGAAATTAATTCTAATATTTAATTTATAATTCATTTTTAAACCAGTAATATTGAGAATAAGTTATATTATTAAACTGTTATTATGTATTTTAATTTCTAAAATTATTACTTTTTTAATGTAATGATCCTTAAGGAAATCATTCATGAATGCATTTATCACATTTTATTTCATTTCTTTGAATGATTAAATTAAATCGCGCTGAAAAATAAATTGAAACAGAAATGAAAATGTGCAAAATGATGAAAATATTCTGGAATAATTATATTTGACACTTTTATTTTAGATATGAGCTATTACAACAATTTTATTAATTTTCTTTATTTAGAAAATTGTACTGACTTAAAGTATACAATAAATTTGCAAATTTATTTCTTTAATTTTTAAAGTTTTGGTTTATAAACATTGTATTAAATATATCAATTCATTGTTTAATAAGATATTAGTATATTGGAATATATTCATTAAATTTTATCTACCAGTTACAAGTTGTATTTTTTTATATAAATTTGAATATATGTTTGTTATTAAAATGTTTCAAATAATCAGTTAAAAAATAAATAAAATAAAATTGAATAGGCATTGAACAAATAAAATATTAATCACAATAGAAACAAAATATCACCTAGTTATTTTGTTTTTAAAATTAAAAGTAATCAACCATCTAAAAAGAGAAGTGCATGTGTATATAATTTATCCGCAAACTCATAATTTTTCTTAATTCCTCAATATATCGCATGGCACAATCTTCCTAAAATCACAAAAAACAGTAGATAACACCCATAAATATGCTTTTCAAATGTAACTGCTCGCCGCAGATTGCACTTTTTGAAATGGGCATATGAATATTAGAACTTCTCATTTATCAGAACAAGTTTGTGCAACTGTTCAAACTTCCAAGAATATAAGCAACATACATTCGAAAAACAAATTTTGCTTTCAAAACATCTTTATGTTATATGCTCTGTATAAATGAAGATTTTTGTCACGTATCTTTCAAACAATTCTCTTACGCAATATAAGGCATCGAAAAATGAACTCGTATAAAATATTTCAACTTGTATAAAAATGAATAAAAATATTTTATATCACAATAATATTTTATGAAATTCTGAAATAGCACTATCTATTATACTAATATCAGAATTTGTTAATTTTCAAACAACTCCTTTTAATTTGGTTGATTATTTGGGAATATAATAGCCCCAGCAGCTTTTGACAAAGTAATTGAAGTATATTGGTGAATGCGACTAGCTGTGCTAATTAGAAGCCAAACGACCCAACGTAATGATCAAGGGTTCCTAGCGTACAATTAATTCATTTCTCGCATGCCATTACACTGTCGGAGTATAGCAATCACTTGATCTACGTTTTTCATGCAAATGAGATAACGTTTGGTTGCCTAGGTGAGAGTAAGAAGTGCATGGAAGATTGCCTTGACGCAAACTGTTCGACTCTAGCATGCAACAACGAGTGTCTCGTCAAGTGCAAACGTAAAATCAAATATGAGGAGCTCTACAGCAAGACCATCGAGGTGGATTGCGTCTCGGACAACTGTCCCAATAAATCCAACATCCACAACATCGACACAACTGTCAACGTCAATAACAGCCTTGGGTTCAATTTGACATCCTTAATAGACATAATGAAACCTAAAATCGAAATAAGCAATGTTATTAATAATGGTAATAAGGATGGCTCTGGAAGACCGTGTAAGTCATTTCCAAGAACGTATATGTTTGTTAGCTTTTATTAAGTAAAATACGTTATTAAATAATATTGATAGACATTAAATGTGTACGTTGGATAAAATTTGTAGTTTTTGAAGTTGTAATTCTTATAAAATAGTTATTGATAATTGGACTTGAAATGAATTTTGTTGTAATCGACGAAAATACCTATTTTCAGATGATACGCCAAATCTCTTCAGCATGTCGATGAGCATGGCAGGTTTTGGATCTTGGCCTATTTTTATGCCATCAGTTATTCCATTTCCTGTAATGGTAATCACTTTATTATTTAATTACTTCCGTTAATAATTATTTAAATAATTATATTGTTTTTTTATTTTAAGCAATTCAAAATTATGCATTGTTTGGTTTTATTTTATATACAAAATTAATCAAATATCAAAATATAGTTTTATTGTCTTCCTTTTAATGAAAGATGAGTAAAACATTTTCTCAAAGATTTTGCTACTTGAGAATTATTTTTTTATTTCTCTATAGATAAATGTAGTTTTGAGATAAAAAATAATTTCCATTTATAAAGTGATAAATACTTAATTTTGGATCTTGATAGTTTGTAATTTGTCAATTACTAACAAATTCAGATTTCTAAGATACAATAATGCAAACAAATTCAAAAGTCAAATTTATTAATTATGTAAAAATAAAATATTTCATTATCTATGTTATTTTTAGAAAACATTAGAATGAGAGTTAGGATATGCATTGTCTTAGCTTTTTACGGTCTCAAAACTTTCTTCGTACCGTGTGATGGTTTTCGCAAATGTAGTATAAGTACACCGGTAAATGACCATGTAATAGTGAATGATCGTTACACGAGAGTAACAACGATAGACATACAATGCATTTGAAATGCTCAAACCGATTATTATTAAACGGTCACTTACTGGTGTACTTACCTCGATAAATATTTATGAAATTTATGTAGCATGAAGGAAAAGGAAAATTTTCACAAGCTTTTCAGTATTTAAATGGAAAAGAAATGTAGTTACAATCGTTTCGTTGGTTCTAAATTTAAGAATAAGTGGGGGAGGGACTTGTCTCTTGTTCATTTTAAGGATCACAAGATCATGAAAGTTTCAAATATCGAAGTACAAAAGCATTAAAGTAAAGCTAAAACTGATATTTATCTTTTGTTGTAAGAAAAGAAAAGCAATTTGTAAACAGAACTCGGTTTATTTTTGTTAATTTAGAAGTATGGAAAAATAAATCTATATATTTTTATAGGATTTATCAAATATTATTTTAAGAATCCAGATTTAAAACTGAACCCATTCATATTTAAAAGAAATTTTGATTGTACATTCATTTGTCTAAATTTCAAATAATAATAATAATAACTATGATTTTATTATTTGGTTTTTTAATGACTAAACTCAAATACTTGTATTACTTTTCAGCAGAATCAGATGCCTAATGTGAACTGCTCATTATGTGGATCTCTAATTTTTAAATATAGATGCGATATAAGTTGTACGAACGTAGCAAATTCAACGGAATCACCGAAAACTGACAGGTATGGTAAATTGTCAGGTCCAGAATACATTTTTTAGCTGCCACTACACTGTAACGTTCAATGTAACTTTAAACCAATCAAATTGAAATAAACATAAAAATAAGATAGATTGTAAATGTGCGAAATTAAAATCTGAAGAGAAATTGTAATGCACTATCCCTTCCTCATTGTAATTACGGATTGTAGCACATAAACATTTACGTAATATTTTATTTTCAGACCCTTAATTAACCCGCTTAGATGTAGAAGTCCAAGTTGTGTAGGTGGTTCGTAAGTCTTTATTGCGCATCGTAAAATATCCCGTTACGGGTACCAACTCTTACAAGAAAATTGTAGACACTGACAACGAATCTGAATTTTCATACAAAATAAATCAATA
This sequence comes from Psix sp. ZL-2020, assembly GCA_022817045.1. Lineage (NCBI taxonomy): Eukaryota > Metazoa > Arthropoda > Insecta > Hymenoptera > Scelionidae > Psix > Psix sp. ZL-2020. The sequence continues at coordinate 3,916 of JABFQD010001668.1, read as the reverse complement.
AAATGAAATTAATTTATGATTTCAAGTTTTCAATTTTGTACAAACATTGATTTTGTTTTACAAAACGCAACAATATTTTCGCATTTGATACGATAAATAAAAAGTCAAAACATGTTCACTTATTGCACAAAATAATCATGTTTGATTTGTTTCATTCATTAGCTTTGAATGTCAGAACAGGATTGTAAGACATGTTTACACACCCAAAATATATTTCCGAATAAACACAATATTATACAGAGTATGAAAGTTAATTATACTACATTGTAGTATGACATGAGATCAGTAAACTGTCAATCTTTTCAAAGAAATCAAGGGATCGTACTTGATTATATATATATGTTTGTACAAAGTCTTTCCGCAAGATCCCATGGAATCCAGTATAAATTGTCTCAACTAAATTACATAGTTAGAATCCTTAAAAACTAATCTTGAAAATCAAAGCTGCTGTAGATGCTACGAAATGTGATCCGCCGAATAAGAAAGTATCAAAGAGTTTATCAAAAAGTTGTTTGATATTTTTGAAACAAGAAAAGTAACCAACTAATAACGTATTCGATTGTACTTCAATTCACATCATCATTCAACATAACATTACATCATCCCAGATGCACGTTGTAAATAAATCGCATAAATTGAAAGAAACAAAAAATAGTGCCGACTAATTTTAACGCAAATCTTTTATACAAACTGTAAATGAAGCAAAAGAGGTGTCGTTACAAAGTTACCAATTACAAACAAGCCTTAATCTATGAGAGTAAATAATGTGGTTAAAATGTCCAGACCAACGCGCAAACGGGTTTCAGAATCGAATAAACGAGCGAGCAAACGTCGAATAGCATTTATACAAAGGTAACGCTTGTTCGATGTGCCCGCAGCTCGATTTCGCATAAATCCGTATACGTGTGAGTGACAACTTAATATATACATATATATTACATTTCGTAAAAAATCGAGAGAAGAAAAGAAAAAAAAATATATGCATTCGTTAGGGGTTGCCCATATCCCTCAGCCAATCCGAGGACACCTCCTGAGTTCATGCAAATGCACCAATGAGGATGATTTGGTCGCGTACCATAGCGAAACAGTCTAGCAAAATCAGCTCGGACAATCTACTTATGAATAAGAAAAAGGAATCGTGGAAGAAGAAACGCGGAAGTATGGAACGCAAAGATGTCTTGGTTTTTGTTCTGTCGGACCAAAGCTCGATCGCAACGCTTTGGTATTTGGGATTATTTTGCGCGACGAAGCGAGGCGGCGCTAGTATGCTGCTAGTTATTGCTAAGCGGAAATTGATCGCAAAAGAGGCATACGAAATGCAGCGATTAAAAAGCGCGAGTCATTCGTTTGGGGTGGAAAGAGAACGAGGGAGAGAGAGCTAGGATGGGGGTGTGGGAGGAGGGTTAGCAAGGCAATGGCAAACAGTGGAATTCAGTCTTGAGGATCACGTCACGCAAGTTCGTTTAGCAGTTCGAGCAAGCCGGGTGCGTTGGCTGATTTAGATCTCAAACAAAGCGGAAAGCGGCGCGCTTGCCTGGCATGTACTAAAGTCGTTTTAGCGATCGTTAAGACGGCGACCCGGAAGATCGGCTTGCTCGTGCAAATGCCACAGCGGTCGATATGAAACGAAATAAAAACTGCAATCACGTATTAAGATTGCAAACGCCGCCGCGTCTCGCACCAAAAAATAATCCAGATACAAACATCTCGTTCATTCTTATTGTATTTAGTTTTTGCTTCTGACTCGCATCTCACTTTGGGAGATCGGCCCAAGGTGCTACGTTCCTCTGGCAGACTGCACGCGCGATCGCGACTCTATTCAAACGGCAGAAGTGCTCGGGTCACATGAAGAACTCCGCGGATCGGCTGACATGCAGTCACGACGCGGGTCGATCCAACACCGAAATTTCTATTAACCTCAGGCCCCGTGCCGTTGGGTCCGTGAGTAAGAGGCCCCGTGGCCTGTACACTCGATCATTTTGTTCGCTCACGAACTTGGCCACTTTGCGTAGACACTTCTCGTAATGGGTCTCCGTGCAGATATAGATTAGGTAGCCGGTGAGACATGCCAGACAACCCTCGCAGTAGGTCGAACAACTCGCACGCTCCGCCTCTGCGAAGTAATTGTTTAATTGGTTGATCGTGTACTCGAACGACTGCCTGTCCAACTGTAAATTCCAATTTCACGTTTAGTTTTTTTTTCAATCCAGTTTATTGTTTGAATGTTAAACAATGTACTATGATGTTTTGAATGGTATCAAATGGTTTGTGAAAAATCTATTCTTTGAAGAAAATTAATGATTTTTTCATGTTATTCGCGCTCTATAAATCACACAGACATTACAAACGGGAAATAAAAAGGCAAGAAGTAGAAAGTATATATAAAACTAAGCAATTTTTTGCTTTACTCTTACATAAAATTCATTTCAAGTATTTAAATAAAATACATGCATGACATAATGCAAGAATTGAATTCAAACAATATGAAATGAAATATACATGTTATCAAATATTTGACTATAATACCTTTTCTTCAATGTAGTTTCAACAATTTGTTTGTATTATATCAAGATAAATTGTGTTGCATTATTGACATTTGTATATAACAATTCTATATTTTATTTTATTTAAAAAAATCCAATTGTTTCAACAATGAATAGTTTGTTAATAAATATTTGAATGCTTTTAATATAACAAATTGATTAAATAATATTTAGAGATAGCCAAAATATAAAAAACAAGTTTTTATATAATTCAAGCATACAATTCATGATCTATGATCCAAATAGAGTTTCTCGCGCTCTATATTCAGTTATCATATTGAAACAGAAACGAAGTTTAGTTTTAGTTCAGTATCTATAAAGAGAAATAATAGTTAATAGTTAAATGGACTAACCGATTAAATGTTTTATAAAATAAAAATACCGATCTTATAAAACAATTAAGGCAATAGCATTGAATTTAAAATAAAGAATTGCATTGTTACATAAACAAGAGCTCTTGCAAATAGATTCAATTTGAAAATTGTTAATCAATATTTGTAAGGCTAGCCAACCTTGCTTGTAAACTTTGTAACATGTCATATTACCTTCTGTAAAATTAGTTTTCATGAAATTAAGGTATTTTGTTGCGGTTCTTACTACATGTGAACTATGTTTAACCAATACTTTATGGTAATAGTTATGCCAAAAATGTTTTTTTTTCCGTTCGTCAATTGTTATAGATATTTGTTGTACTCTAATAGCATCTCAAAGTAATTTTCATATAATTTAAATGTTATTATATTGGAGTAAAAAAAACTTACCCGGTCGCCAAGTTCCGTAGGAAATCGAGTTTGAAACTTAACCATCGTGCCTTGGCTATAGTCCCGTTGTATGTAGACTTTCAGACAATTTTGGGACGATCCTCCTCCACTTTGAACTCGTCCACTAGACATATCTTCTAAAGGTGTTAGGGAAGTGTGGTTAACCTAAACAATTTATTTACATAATATTATTATTTAATTAGTTTGATCATTTTATTTAACTTCAGAAACTTTGTTATACTTTATTTATCACATTTTGAATAATTTATTTACCACATTCATTTTTTGCGTTCATATATATATATATATATATCAATTAATTATATTAATTTCATTGATATACAAGTTTCTAAAAATAATTGTATTCGTAAAATTATAATTATTCTACAAACTACAATCATTTACAAAAGTTTCTTAGTAAAGATAGAAATCTTGAAAAATTACATGTTATTATTTTGTCTAGCACAGTTTTCTTAGTTTTTAAGATATCATTAAACATTATGTTTTAATTTTATCAGCATATAAACTTTCTAGATAACAGTAATTTTAACTTTTTACAAATAATAAAAACTTTTTATTCATTCAGTCTTTTTTAACCTGTTTTTCATTCTT
>JABFQD010001667.1:0-17527 GCA_022817045.1 Psix sp. ZL-2020 | reverse complement strand
GGGTGTGTGTGGTTTGTTTTTTTTTATAGGTGAATAGACGGGAACCAAGGATGGGAAGGGTGACTGGGTTTGTGGGGTTTGTCATTTCTATATTCAAAAAATTTATTTTAAATTAAAAAGAATAATATTTTTTTAATTTAATAAAAAAAAAAAAAAAAAAAAAAATAAATCGTAGTTAATAGCCAAAACTAAATTTAGCTATATTTTAATTGTTAATATCTTTATTTTTTGTTGGTTTTGGCTGTACCTGCAAGTTAACAAAAAAGTAAAAAAATTGTAATTTTGGAATATTTATGTTTTCTTAACAACATTCATAATATATATTAATATATAATTTTCTGCATTTTGCTTTGAACATATACAAGCCTGTGTAACTTTTTTTTTCAAATTTGAGAGTTCATAATATTAATTCAGAAACAAAAATCTATGTATTTAATAATATTCTGAAATATTAGAATAAGAAAAATTTGAGATAAAAAATGATATAAAGTGAAGTTAGAAATTTATAAGATACTCTTTACATCTTGCCAAGTAATTTCACAGAGTTGTTTCTTAATAATAATAAAATTAAGCTACAAAATAATATTATTTTGCAGTGTTCGAAAATAAGGAAAAAATAGTGCTTGTGATGGAGTACGCAGCTGGTGGAGACCTGTTTGACTACATCCTAAAACGAGGGATTTTGCCTGAACAAGAAGCGAAACTTCTTTTTCGACAAATCGCCACTGCAGTTTACTATTGTCACAAGCACAAGATATGTCACCGCGATCTGAAGTTAGAGAACATACTATTGGATCAAAATTGCAATGCCAAAATCGCTGACTTCGGTCTGTCAAACATCTTCGACGAGCGCCGTTTGCTCAAGACGTTTTGTGGGAGCCCGTTGTACGCAAGTCCCGAAATCGTCCGGGGCATTCCGTACTGCGGTCCTGAGGTCGACTGTTGGTGCTTAGGAGTGCTCCTATATGCTCTAGTTTACAGTGCCATGCCTTTTGATGGCTCAAATTTCAAAAGACTAGTCAAACAAATCACGCAGCCAGATTATTACGAAGATGAAAAAAATAAGTCTCGTATGTACTTATAACAAATTACATAAATTATCGAATTCGGTTACATTCCTTTCATCTAAAATTGAAACCTTAGGTGCTTCTGGTCTGATCAAAGAACTGCTAAATATTTCACCAACTGATCGAGCAGACATTAGGCAAGTTTGCTCTCATTGGTGGGTGAACGAGGGCTTTGAAGACAACTGTCTGACTGTTGCTGAAGACCTAGCGTCTCAGACACCAATCAGACTGGACCTTCTTCTGGCCCTCGTGCCACAAACCGCAAGTGCAGAAAACCTCGTGGTTGGTGATCAGCAACCAGTTGAAGAAGAAGAAATGATAGCGAGCAAATCTCAGGAAACATCAGTGCCAACGAGGTGTCATTCGGAGGGAAGCTTAATGGATATAGATATGCAAGTAGATATGAATCCCGAAGAATCATCGGTAGGAAGGTGGAAAAAACGAAAAGAAACAAATAGGTATGATATGGCTGATGTTCAGATGATTTTAATCGGGACATTAATTAATGTCGTACTTTTGAATTAGAGCCAATGTCAAGATCTGCGTTGATTTGAGATAGCCAAATTCCAAGTTTTATTTGGTTTGTAGCTTTTGTAACAAAAGTGATTTAAAATTCTAAATGGAGTTCAATTTTATTTGAATATTTGAATCATATTTACCTTCTGCGCAAGTCAAATATTATTACTAGACAGTTTTTAGACTTAGATCACTATGATCATAGTCGAGATCTATAGTTAGATTACTATAATTATAGTAATTATATAAGATTAGTCGATCGAATTCATGATAAACGTACTTTTTTGGTCGTTGGGCCTATAATTTCAAATGATGAACATTTTTAGAACCAACGAACCAGAAGAACAAATGGATTATATAGTTTATTCCCCAACGGAAGAGTTGCAACCCTTCTTCCGTCAGTCTCGAGATATAGTTGAAAAGTCACCCAGTCAAGACCGAGGTAAAACGCCCGAAGGCCAAGCTGTGACGTTGGCATCCTCAGTGGAGTTCCCTAACGAGGAACAACATCAACAAGGAGATGCAGTGCCAAAGCAAGTTGTCAAAGATCTTAGTAAGTCGCAATATGAAGAATTAGAAAGTAGCGCCATCTGCGACAAAGAAACTACAAGTCCAAAGAAAGAAAAACAGCGAACGAAATCACTTGATTCGGACACACCGCCAGAATTGCCGAAAAATAATACCGAAAGGCGACGCTCTAAAATATTTGAGACTGCGGAGAAATTCAACCAGTTAGCAAATAACATCGAGGCGGAGAAACCGAAGAAGATTTTCATTCCAGGAGTTAATGTAGGGGGCGCCAAGCGCGCTTTCGAACGCAAAGCTAGTCTAACGTCACCAACGGCAGCGCCGCCGGTGATTCCAAGTCCAAAGACTGCAGCACCACCATCAAAGATGATCATCGACGTGCAGCAGGAGGCCAACAATGACGCAGAAAGTAAGGAGAACAAAAGTCTTATTAGAGAGGAAGATAAAAAGAGGGCCGTGGATATTATTACAGGTGCTTTGGGTAAAAATGGAGGAGTTTCAAAGACACCGCCGACAACGCCCTCTGCCGGGGAGTCGAAGAAGCTTGGACTCAAGATTCAAGTTGGACCGAATGACGTACGTAACGCGACGATCTCGGTTTCAACTCCTGTGGACAATAAGTTTCCCTTCGAACAGAAGCCGGAACTTCAAGCTCAAGCTGTAAGTTGAGTGGAAATAATTAATACCTAACCTCAAAATATGATGTCTATAACCTCCGAATGCAAATTATGAATTCCGAATAAATTCTTGTCCTGTAAATTGTCTGGTTTCTAGATAAATTCAACATAAACTTTTAGAACCCCACCGGTTTTAATGTACGATGTATAAAGTTGTAAGTTGAAACTAATCATAACTAATTCTTTTTCGCCCCACATTTACTTTAACTGTTGTAACAAAGACATCATCGCATCATATCCCCCTTTTCGAAACTTCAAATTGCAACTATTCTAATGATTTATTTGTTTAAAAAGACACCGATTGAACCCATGGAGTCTACCTCTCAAGAATCAACCAAATCCAGTAAAATGGAAATTACCCTTAAGAGCGCCACCTTACCACGACCGCGGAAAACGTCACGTGCTGAAATTACCTTGACCGGTTTCAAAGCCCCTGAAACGGCTTTCAAATCCGAGGTAGAAGCTAAGATCGGTTACTATCCACGCAAACTGCGCACGCAGCGCTCCGAGATTGCCTTCCCAGTCGCAGCAGTGGTGCCACCTATGAACAGAAGCACAAGTCTCGAGCCAGAACACCAACAAGCTTCGTCAGTAGTCTCTTCAGGATCTGGCAAAGAACGCATTATTCCAATTCAGGTGAGACCTCAAAACCAAGTAATTTCCTCCCAGATGACGCTGTTTCAAAATATATTTCTTCTAAAACTTACGTTGTTAGACTTATTTTTATCGATAGTTACGTTCTCTTTTGGTTTCCAGGTCGAATCGGAGAATCAGAAAGGTTCGCAAAAATTCTCGGGAGCGCCCTTACCACCAAAACCACCCCCTGCGCAACGTTCGATGTCTCAACGCTCGAGTTCATTGTCCCGACAGTCGACTGGCTCCGACACCGATAGTGCGCTGGGTTCGACGACAGTCGGCCCAGAGCCAATCAGAAAGAGCCCTCGAGAATACATTATTCCGATCGCAGTGGAGGGGGGAGGGTACGTGACTCCACGGTCCGGAAGCGTTGAGCCCGAAAGTAAAAATAGCACCCCTACAAGCACAAGTGTACCACGCTTCTTTGGAAAACCTAGAAGAATGAGCTCTATTCTCTCAGATGCCAGTGAAGATGAGTTCCCATCTATGCATAGGTACGAAACCATACATGATTTTCAAGGTCATTTTGAAGGTCGTGTGAAGGTCATTTTGCATTATTCACATTTATTTGTTTGTCCTTGAAAACTAACGAAACACATTTTGCAGAGACAACGACGGACTTTTGCACAAACATATGCACCGTTTGCGTAGTTCGCGGCCCTTCCGACAGATGTCGGAGCATGCAGACAGTCTGTCGTCCGGAGAGGACGACGACGATGACGGCTTTGAGCTGCTGACTGCTGAAAATTTGTTCTCGACATTGTTGTCACGCGTGCGCAGTCTGACACAACGGCTGAACGTGGATGATACAAAAGGTAGCGGTTTCCCGAATAGTCGACTGCTTAACAGGATGGCTTCGAATCCAAAGGGCTTCGGGATGCACGACCAACCGCTCTCCAGGTACATTATATTCTTTTTCTTGTATTACCTCGTGTCCAAGTTTTTTATACATGACGTGCTGTGCTACGTGTGTAAGACCAAGAGATAAGCAAGCTGTTTATTTGTGCAAGCTACGAGAGTTACTACGAATCGCAGGCGATGTCAACGTGAGTTGATGCGAATGTACCCTTAGAACTTGTAGATTGCCTTTATTTTGTGAAAAAAGTACTTTCAGGAATTGTCAATTCCAAAGCACAATTATATATGAGTCATATATAGACATAGCACAGTGTTATATGAAAATTCAAAACACAATTTTCTCGTAGCAAAATGATTTTGCTACTGTATGCAAATTTGCAGATGTGAAAAGTACTTTTTTCGTCACCCACGTTGTTCGCTTTCCCCTGCGCACGCGCAATTACAAACACTCATTCATCCTTTCATTTAATGATTCTCAAACTTGTCTATTAATATGTACATCAAATTATTTCTTAATTAGTCTCCTGTAAAGTTGGACAAAATAATGATAAAGACAGAGCTTCAAGCTTTTGATGTGTTTGATTGGAAAAATTGAGTTTCATGTCTTGTTTAATTGACGAACAGGAGGATCTCCGAGTCGCAATTTCGCCGATCGATGAGTCGGGATCGAGACAGCATGTTCAACAACCGCGACTTCCGGCGACCCGAGAAACCAAACTCGCGAGAAAGCGTGCTCGAAACGCCGAGCAGCAGCAGCAGCAGCAGTAACAACTCACCGCGAGGTAAGCGCCACCACTTCCATTTCAATCGTACGGTTTTTCAAGTGAGCTGAATTGCACTTTTGATCACATTTTTGAACAGCAAGTGAGAATTCATTTTTGTCCAAAATGATACCGATGTTGAAACAAGTTGAATCGTTTCTTTTGTCTCGTCAGTTGAAACGAGAATCTTGGTTGAAAAATGTGCAAAAGTCGGAGTACAAGAAAACGTCACTGTGAAACGCAAAGTAGTCGGTGTTGTATTAATGTTGCGCAGCAAAAACCGAGGGCTGAGCATGAAACAAAAAAACTGAGAAGTCCGATCGGTTAGCAGTTGCGGCGACCGAGAAGAAAAAAGAATTCAGTCAAAACATTTCCTAGAATGTACCTCGCTGTTGTCGAGTCGTTGATAGACGAAGCACAAATCCTTATTGTCTCTCTTTCTCTCGCACTAACCCCACGCCTCATTTTTTATCTTTGTTCATGCCTGGCTGAGTTTGATCGGTATTTCTTGTTCTCCATCATTAACCATTTGTTTTGTCAACTTAATCTCAATTTTTTTCACCTCATTTTGAAACGACCAACCTCTTTTGCTTCGCGAGCTATTTAACGATCACGATGCGCCAATGATACATTTGTTTCCTCACGCTAAAGTGTTGCTGCAAATTAATTTATTGCGCTTGATAGTCGCGCCCTCTAACGTCAAACTTTTGCTACAAAGCTCGTTTTCGAGCCGCCAATGAATTTATATGACGTCTCATTTGTCGGCTTTTAATGCTTTACGAGTGCCTCGGTATTTTAATGTCTTCTGTCTTGGCACAACAGGTGGCGCTTCTGTGAGTTGAAGTTGAACGTTTTCGAGTGACCGGTCTTGCTTTGCGCCTCTTTTGTTATTTTTTCGTTATTGTTTATTCTTTCTGTTGATTCATTTTGTTTTCGTTTCTTTCTTTTTGTTTCTTTTCCGATTGAAGTGCACTTTTTGTTTTTAATAGAACCTACTGTATTATGCCGTAATCGTAACGTTGAAACGCAAATTGTCGTACTTTTGTCATCAATGTCGAATTATCCCTTCATATAATTGTTTTCAACAGCATGGCAGCCAAGTATCAGTTCGTCAGTATCAAAAGAACAGTATTTCAAGACAGTGTCAGTCAAACGTACACAGTAATTTGAAAATATCTGCCATTCATCATCATAGATAACTATTTTTCATGGGACTCATTTTAAAATCAGAGTTGGGCAATGTAGTTTTGGCCAAAATATGTACTTTTATTTTCAACTCGAGATCATTTTTCAACATACTTTCAACTTTCAACCATTACTTCTCATAGATTTTGGAAAAATAAAACAACATTTTCAACACATAAGTGTTGAAAATTAAATAAGGTCATGAATTAAAATAAACAAACTTTTTTATTGTTTATTGTTACAATAATCAAATGGTAAAAAATAACAAATCTATCGCTGTCCAACTCTGCTTCGAACACACTCACACATCCTATTGGAACTCACTTTTTGGTTTAATATGAATCACGGTATTGAATTGTTTGAAATATAAATTCAACAGAATTGAAACAAATGTTGAACAAACACAATTGAAGTTGAACAAAAAGTAATTTTGAAATAAAATAGAAAGATAGAAACTTTCTATTCTTAAAATTGTCAAATTTTGTGGTTTGAAACAAATATTGGTTTAACTAGGTTAATAACTGTTGATAATTAATGTTGAGTAACAAAGAATCTGTTGTAATACCAATTTTACATTCTTTATTACAACACTGAGCAAATATAGATATTTAAATTCATAAAAAATATTTATCATCATTTTATCAACATTATCTTGAATACCATTATAAGTTGAGTTGTCTACAACTATTTGAGGTTGAAAATGAAAAGATTTCCAACATTGATATAAAGTGAATTAATATCTGCGACCAGTGTTGAATCAAATCTCAGAATTCTGTCAAGTTGATTCGGTCGACCAGAAATCAGACTGGGTTGATTTGAAATTGAACTGAACCTGATTCAACATTGGTTCAACTTTAAATCCAAATCTTGTTTCAGTTTTGAATCTAACTCAAACTTCAACAGTTGAATTAGTTAACTACAATTCCAACCTCTATTCTACTTCAAACTGGAAACGCCTCAACAATTCAACACAACTTCTCAACTTTTAGATCTTACATTTTTCAACTCCAATCAAAATTAAATTCACAGTTGATTCAGCATTAAATCAAAGGGATACGCACTCAACGACACACGACCTAGTCTATCGTCGACTCCTCGACCAGTGATCGAGTCCAATTTAATTTAATTTCAACTTGTAAAATCTTCAACAACAACAAAAAAAAAAAGAAAGAAATCTTGATCTAAAAAATAGTGTTACACCGTGAATGTACTCCACAGTATGTCAGCGACACCTGAACACATCGCTTTCTCTTTTTTCTCTAATTTTTTTCTCTACCGGTTGTTCCAGCGACCGTGAAAGTGACTCTGCGTAGACGGGCTGACGGTAACCCTTAGTAGCTAAACCAAACTAAGTTAGGTACTATTTCTCAATTCAAATAAAAGCCAAAATGATATAGAAAGCGATTACGCTACAAATAACACCTCAGTTTTCGATGGAAACTATGCAATGGATATTCGACAGAGACTTTCGATCCGAGAGAGAAAGCCACATGACTCTGGATGCGCTTACACGTTGCCCCTGAGAGGTGGCGCCACGCGCGGCAGCGCCCTCTACGCGCGCTGGTGGCGCCACCTGTGCGAGCCTACGGCAATACTGTTGATTTTTTTCTACTTATTTTAGATGTTACTTTTATTACCTTTTCCGATTGATTTGTTATGTCAGTTTATGTGTTTTTATTTTATTATTATGATTATTATTGTTATTATTGTACACGATGTTATCGATGATACGGTGCAATGATACAAGGAGGCGAGTTTTTCTTTCCTCTGTTGTCGTGTAATGCAAGCCAGACTAACCCACGAATGAGATTGTAAACCATTTGTTGTGTTTTTGAAGAGTTTATCGAATAACAGTGTTTTTGTTTATATACTGTCAGCATGTTGGATTAACGCTATTATGTATTATATTCGATCAATTGTATATCACAAGATCTTTTTATGTTAAATCGTAACAGCGATGTGAGCCGTCTTAAGTTTAAGTATGAGTGTGCGCGTGCTTATATACTCTCAAATGCATTGAGATTTAAGATATAAAATCTATTTTTCTAGAACCAAGTTATTTTGGTAGAAGTGAAACGGAAAGGTTGTGCACAAGTTGTTGTGTCAATTGGTGGTACAGTTTTTCAACGATCAGGCTCAAATTTGTACTACTCAAAATATGATGATTCATTTGGTAGAGATTAGGACGTACACTCGGCTGCTTAAAAGCACGTCGTGTAAGAGCACATGATGTTTTTACGTAAAAATAGATGTTTTTGAATTAAGTGGCAAATTTAGATAACAGATTATCTTATATTAGAGGTGACTTTAGTTACTAATTCATTAATTTTGTTTCTTTGGATTTTATAATGAGAAAAAATTTTTTTTATTTTTTGAAATAATCTTGATGGATTTCTTCAAATGTTTTTTACGTTTTTAAAAGTAGGGTATGTCGATTAAAAATTCATACATATTTTGTATGGCAAACTTTATGTATGAAAAGCAATAAACGATTTTGCACATTTTATTTCTGAAGTGTAAATATGTTTGTTGATGACTGTTTATATATAATAATTATTAAAGTGCTCTTACATTAAGTTAGTGTATCAATCATCATTTAATTAAGATATTTAAATTTGGATCATCTGATCATCTGAGCTTAATGTATTTCTCAATTCAATTTATTTTAACTCAACTTGAAAACCAGCTTTTAAAGATGAGATTTGAAATGTTACATTAATATATTATGCAATAACTGAATCATTAAGAGGATGTCAAAATGTCATAAGTGCGAAAGAAATATGAAATGAAGATTCTGTGTGAGCAAGAAAGATAGAATGTAAACTATTTTCACTACCTCTTAAAGTTTCCAAATTCATCATTAATGATCAACATCATTTTGTAATTTGCCACAATTACTGTCGTTTCACTTGCACTCGAATAACCATTTTTTGACTCATTTTTCATCCAAAAACCTCATATGTCCACTCGTTTTCCTCGATCCAACCCTTCCATATCGCAGCGCAATATGCGCTGCAGAGCGCAAACCTGAACCGACGTCAAACGTGCATGCATCATTATCTGTCATCTCACAATTTTTCACCTGTAAATCGCGAGTTCGCAGGAAAGAAGAATATTGTAAAAATAAAGATGCTGTGAAAGTAAATCGGTTTGGTCAGAGGGTGTTGTTTTGTATAAACTAGCGCGAGTCCTTCCCGTTTGCAGATAAATTAACTCAGGAGGAGGCGCACGCCGAGGAGGCGATGTGCAAGGAGGCACAGGAGTCCTTGGAACAGAGCTTTACGCCGAGCCTGGCGCGGCGCTTGAGTCGTCAGTTCATTGAGCAGACGCGACAAGCGCTGCCGCGTTCACCCTCGGCGTCACGGGCCGAGGTTGACTACCACTATCCTGGGTCGGTGCTTGACCAACTGGAGAAAAAGCGTAGTGCTTTGAATCGTAATATCCGCCGAGCAAACAGTCTCCTGGACTCGCGCGACAGGTACAGTTTCGATCGAGGCGCCGCCAGACGTAGCATCAGCCTGTTCGAAGAAACGCGAGATAATGACGACGACGCCACCTACAATGATGACGACTCGAGCTACTCCTTACCACCATTGCCAAAACTATTTGTAAGTTTCTCGAGGAAAAAGCGAGAAAAACCGGAGAAGATACAAGAGGAAAACGACGATAGTGTGAGCCTTTCGACGACGCGAGCGACCTCTGAGTTGACGTCTACGTCCTGCGAGTCTTCTCCTAACAACAGTTCAGGCACGATAACGGATCAGCGGAGTAGGGATTTCGAAAACCGAATGTTGGCGGCGGAAAATTTGATCAAAGAATCCAAGTTGAGGAATCTGGGGATCGCTACGTCTAATAACGATCTCAGCTCCCTCTCGGACGCTGCTAGCGCCACCATGACGAAACGCAAAAATTGCCCGTCAAGCCTGCGCACGCGATCGAGCTCTTTGACTAGGGATCCGGTTCTGACGAGGAACGAATTTAAAGAAATCTCAGAGGAGCCGTCAAGATTAAGCACTGGTTCTCCAGAGAGGTCGCTGTTGAGTAAATTTTTCCGTGGGAACAAAGAAGAAAAGCCGCCAAAACCAAAAGCGCCGCGACGAATTTCACGATTCCTCCGACCAGATTTCTTTGACACGCCGCGGGAGGAGAGTCAGTATGTAAAAGAACTGGAAGCTCAAAAAGCTGCAGAGAACGAAAGGAGAAAGAGTAGGTTTATGAAGAAGAAACAGGAAGAGGTGCCACAGAAGGAGCTTAAGAATGAAGCCAATATGGCGGCGAAGAGTACGATAGAAAATAAGGAGGAGAAACAGGGACTGAGGAATAGTTTTTTGCAAAACCTGGAGAAGAAGCTGGATAAATTTAGGTCCAACGAAGAAAAAGTAGAACCCATTGAGGTTATTGAAGTACCAAAGAAGGAACCAGAACAAGTACCAGAAAAAGTCGAAGAGATCGAACAGCCAGTACAACCATCGCCTTCAAAGAGCAAAGTGTCTTCAGTTCTAGGTTTATTTAGAAACAACGAAGAATCGAAGAGTCAGAGTAACATCCTCAGCAAGCTAAAGAAGAACTCAATCTACAAAGGTTCCAGGTCTGATGGTGTTCTTTCAGCTGAAGCTTCATCCACTAGCAAGATTCCAACAAAGTTGACGAAGAATGAAAGTAAACTAACGATGGTGAAGGAAGTGAAGAAACCGCAAGAGAAGGACAACAAAAGCAGTCCTCCCAGGAGGATCAGTCCTGAGAGTACGAAGGGGTCCAAACTACCTAAGAAACAAAGTCCAGACAAAGTGATAAAGAAAGACCCCAGCGCCGCAAAGATAACGGAAAACAAAAAACCACCAGAGAAAACGGTAGTGAAGACTAAAAAGAAGGTAGAGTCACCTGGGCAGGTTCTGACGGAGAAATCCGACAACAAACAGGAGAAAACGAAGACCCTCGTGAAAAAGAAGACTAGTACCAAGACTGAAGGGGAGGACAAGAAAGAAGACAATGAAGAAGGAGCAAAGAAGAAGAAGAAGATAGTGCGCGTGGTGAAGAAAGTGGTGAAAAAATCTTCCAATGGAGCTGAAGAGAAGACCAATGGCAACGAAATCCCCAAATCTTCCAGTTCTACCAAGATATTGAGTCGAACACCTTCACTGAAGAAGGACCCTGTGCCGGAAACAAACAGTGCTGCTTCCAAAATTAAGAGAAAGAGCCCGGACAACCAAGTTTTACTGAAAAGAAGCGAATCGGTCAAAGATGGCGCTGTGGCCAAAGCGCCATCTATGTTACCTAATTCTCAGCCGAAGAAGAATAGAAGCAATTTGAAGCTGGACTTCTCAAAAATTCCACAGTACTCTTCTTTTAGGAATAATGGGACTTTGAAGAAAGAGGTGGTTAGGCAGGACAGTTTGAAGGACGAAGGAAATGAGACTAATGGAGCTATGGAGATTATGGATAAGATAAAAGCAAGTGGAAGTAAAATTGCTAGCAAGGCTTTTTCGACCTTGGGAAACCAGGTGGTTGTGGATAAGGCATTTAAGAGTAAAAAAGAAGCTAGTGATTCAAATGATGAAACGATAGAAGAGATGAAGATAGAGAAATGCGAGGACATAATGAAGGAAACACAGACAGAGACAGAAGATCTCAAATCAGACATTGCTAGTCCTGACGTTACTATAAGGGAACCACCGAGAACCAATTCTGGAATTTTAGGTACTGAACATGGAGTGGTCATTGAAGTATAAAATTAAAAGCGAGAATTTATTGAAAGAATCTAGATTTTTGGAGAGATAATGTTTTTATGTTACTTGTTGAAAAATAAACTAGTGCATGTTTTGTTTTTAAACTTATATATTAACATGGTCTAATGAAAAATAAATCAACTCAAATACGATCATAAATTGTTCGTAATTAATTCGTATCACCAATAAATTTTTACTTTTATTAGAGAACTGAAGAAATGAGCTACGTAAAGGAAAAAACAAGTATATAAGAACATAATGTCACTTCAGTTTTGAAAAATATTTTTTTTTTATTTTTTGTTTTCTTTCTTTTTTCTTTTTTTTTGCTATTTGTTTTTGAATGACGTATAAGTTTATATGATACATATTGATTCGATAAATAAACATTTTTTTCTATCACTAGCGCCATTAAAAGATGCGCCAAGTGACCGTTCAACCGCTGAGGACATGGAAAGTTTAGACTCATGGTCGGTCTGTTCAACAGACATGTACGGCAGTCGTGCACCTAGTGAACTCCATTCACCTACCTCGCCTACATATTCACTCTACCTTCGAGGAGATAACCAGGAATCAATAATCGATCGCATCAGGCGGAAAAGTTTTTACTCCAGGTTTAATGATCGCAAAAAGAAAACACCTCTCACGACAACTTCACCTGGCATCAGTATGACCTCCAGTCTTACTTTGCCAAGGAAATTTAGCTTCGGATCTTCCAGGTAAAGATACAAAGATTAAGATTCCTAAAGTATTCTTTAAAAGCATTTTTGATTAACAACAAAAGCCAATGATAAATTTTGTCCTTAATATTACAGGTCTACAACCGGAAGTCTAACTCGCCGTAATCCAGAAAAATGTTATAGTCTCTATGGTGAAGATATGCCGATTTGCCGAAAATCTTCAGTAGAGAAGGACCGATATTCAGACGGAAGCATATCTTCTTACTCAGATACTAAAACTCCGCAGCTCCTTAACTCTTGTTTGACTTCATCTTCGTCCTCCCATGATCCTTTGCTTAAATATTCTAAGTCATGTCGAAAGTATTTCTCGTTAGACGACAATTCTCTCCTGTCGCCTTACGCGAGCTCGCGAACCGATTGCACACTGCCCAGAAAGTACAAGTATGGCGGCAACACCAATCTCGAGCCGCGAAGTGTCAAATATTATGAGGAACTGCTGTCGCCAAGTCCGGACTTCGGGCGCGGCTGTTCGCCCATTTCCGTTGAGTACCAAAAAAATGGTTACCACAATGGCAGCACTTCCGACACACGAGACGATGCCAAAAACGAAGACTAAAGTTCAGATCTTGAGTCAGAAAAAAAAACGTGCATAATTTTGCGTATGTCTAGTCGACTAATTACAATTTGGTAGCTACAGTGACGATTCGCTAACAGAATTATTTTTCTAACGCAGCGAATCATGGTTTGCTAATCTAGCAAAATTATTTGGCTGTTACAGCGAATGTTTACTTTAACGTGAAGAACACGCTAATCTTATGTGCTAAAACTAATTCAAGCGAAAGAAATCTCAAGTGCCAATGAAAAGTTAATTCAACGAATGTCATATAGCAAATGAAATTTGCTATATGAATTTAGTTTTGATACAACTGAATCAATTTGCTCAAAATGAAATTAACTGACAAAGTGAATATAATTCTTCTGACTTTTAACGAAAAGTAAGTTTTCCTAGCTGTAATGTATTCATTGCAACAGCTAATTGATTTCGTTGCTTCAGCGAAAGCAGTAGCTATAAATCTATTAGTCATTTCTACAATAAACTTTCTTGTACTGTTATAACAAATTATTGTTGTTATAAATAAAATTACTACAGTAGCAAATTATTATGCAATTTTAGCGAAATTTTGTGATTGTAACATTGCAGAAGTTTAACGTCACACAAATGCCTCATGAAAATTTTGCCTTGTAGCAAAACTATAATAAATAATTATTCTAGCAATGCCTTATAGCAAAACGTTTTCGCTGTAACAGTCAAATTTACCTGCTACATCACAAAATTGTTTCATATATGCAAAAATAGTTCACTGCGCTAGCGAAATCTTTTTCCAAGCAAAAAAGGGAACAACGAAAATCGAAACGATTTTTACATATTATCCTTATATCAATCGCATGCATTTAAACGACGAGAAAGCAAGTCACGAACTTGAGAGATATTTTATGAGATAAGGATAAGTAAAGTAAAGTGGCCTGCTTGAAATTAGGATGCAATCCAAACACAGGCCTCTTCTCGTTATTTATATACTCGGACACCAAAAACAGCAAGATCGATCGACTTTTTTACATTAAACTCGACGGGTTTTGAGTGTTTACGTTTAGCTTTTTTATATTGTAAAATGAAAAATCTCGCCGTTGGAATAAATTATTCGTGTTGCACGGGTGTGTTCCTCGCATCGTAATGGCATCGCGCTTTTTTAGCGAAGGTGCGATCACTCTTTTTGACTTTCGCTTTTTACGATGAAGCAGAGGGAATAGTTTTTATATGGAACGATTATTGATTTTCCATGGTTGATGATTATGATTATTGATTGATTATTTATCCGTCACTGACGCTGATTGGTAGATAATCAATCGATCGAGAGGATCGATTAAAAAGATTAATGTAATTTATTTACGCTCTAGGACGGTTAATTATTGATAGTCTAAGGTGATGTCACGTGGTTTTGCACGATCTTTTCGGGTTTCTTATTGTTCGCAAAAAGTTTTCGTTTCTAACCATCCTAGTCTGTCTGTTCGTTTTTTGTCGTTGTCTAGTCAAAGTTTTCAAATTTGATTATGTGTGACTTCTTGATTTTGGAATTTTCAATTTCATCGGATGTTTTAAATTTATGAACGAAGTTGATGCAAGTTTTTTTAGTGATACAAAATTTGAGTTTTTTGTGGAGACCAATTTTGACATCATTGTTTTCTTAATCAATTTTTGTCTCGAGTTTCATTTTCAAAACGCGAATTTTCAATTTATTATGAAACACGAAAATATTTCATTAACACAACTTTCTTTCCTGATAAAAATTGTAAAATTGTTACTTTATTTCTCGTGAAATAAAGAGTCCTTTTTTATGGCTCGAATGTTTATAGAAATATAAATTTGCATTTCGAAAGCCAGAAATATTTCTAAGACCAAAAAGTATATTGTTTATTTTTCAAATCTCCACAAAAATTTGGTTATTTTTTCAATACTCGATATTCAAAATAGGGATTTTTCCAAAGTAGCAAGAATAATGTTATTTTAATATTTTGCCGCTTGAAAATGTAGTTTTTAAATTTCAAGTTTTTATTATCGTAATTAAAAAATACTCAATTTGGTTTTTGTTCATTCAAAAGTTAGCTAAAATGTATCTTCCATTCGAGAATTCAATATGATTTTGATTTATTAAAAAAGATACTAAATTTAGCGGAAGACCCTATTTGTAAACTTGATATACATTTTTACATGAAACATTATGAAAGTAATAAATGCCAAATACGAGCATAATATTAATAATAGTATAAACGTGGAAATAGAATTATTTTGAAAATACCAGCGACTTTGTATTAGCACATAATCGAATGTAAAGGAAAAGAGATTTTGAATGAGAAAAGCTTCGTTGTTGCACGCGGAAAATTCATTTTCATGTCATGTTTGTGTCACAAATATGACCAAAATTGTCAAATTTATTGTCAAAGTAAGAAAAGAAAAAATACATTTATAGATTCTATGTTTCAGTCATGATTCAAAAAGTTGTATAGACTGACTAGAAAAATGAGTCCGATTTCTTGGAGAAATATATTTTCCGTGTAGCAATTTTATTATAGATCAAGTATCCTTACTGCCTTCCAATCGAGAAACATTTTTAAGTCTTCCGCCTGTTATGTATGTAGTATGTGTTTTTTATTCATATGCATATTTTAAAATAAACTTTATAGTTAAAAATTGTTTATTTATTTTAACCAATTCAAAACTGCCTTTTAAAAAAAATGTTCTTCTCTATATAGTTTTAGAGATTTTTTTTTAATTTTTTTCCACTTGCAAAAAAAATCTATTACAAAACATATTTTTATTTCTTCACTATTATTAAAATGATTAATTATCATTAAATTAATTGATTTAAAACAAAAAAATATATATTCAATTATAAATATCATAAAAAACAATATGTCATTTTCAAATTTCGCGCCACAAAATTACTAGAAAACAGTCATACATCTAACTTCAGTTAACTACAAAACTGATTGAGGCATCGACTTTAAAACGTTATTTCAGAAATAAAAATACAAGCTTTCATTTACAATCAGTAATTTATTTTTTAATCATTGTTACAACAATAAAGCTTCGATAAATGGAATGCTTAAATTCCTCCTCCCTTTGTCTCATGCAGCATCCGCCCAACAATATTGAATTTCGCGCGCAGAAAAGTGGCGTCGCTGCATTCGCTTGTCTCTCTTCTCCCAAAACAGACGGAGCTTTTGGAGGTTAGGTTTTCGCGGCGACCTAAACATTTTCGCGACGATCTCTGTGTCTGCCTCTCGAATTTGCAACGATGGCCGATCCGCTGAGTTTGCTGCGCCAGTACAACGTAAACAAGAAGGAGATCATCGAGCGGGAAAACCAAATCATTTTCGGCGAATTTTCCTGGCCAAAAAATGTCAAGACCAATTATTTAACCTATGGGTGAGTCTGTCTCTCTTCTCCCTTTTTATGGCCATCATTTTAAGCATAAATTCGCTTAAAAATGCTTGCAAGTAATAAAGCAACAATGACTTTTGATAAAAAGAAAAATTCATTTCCGATTGTTGAGATGCTCGATCCTTTTCTCGGTGTTCTTCGTCTTGTGAATTTTGACAAGTCAACAAGTCGTCCATCTGGATAGCTTGAAAGTTGTTATTCAGTTATTCTTAAGAGCAAAAATAATATTGCCTCGTTGTTCAAATTAATTAGCTTGTTCAATTAAATGCGTTACTTGAAGTTAGATTTGAAATAATGGTTAAACAAAGAACAGTTGACTTTATCTTTTAATTTAATAAATTTCATGTATCGAGTTTTGTTTTACTTATTTTTAATATCAACATTCTCACTTCTTTCTCTTTTGAAAAAGATACACAATTATCATCATTAACAAATTATATTTATATTCTACTAATTGGTTTTTCTTATTATGATTATATTAATATAATTGTTGAATTAAATATATTATTTGTTGAACGGATAGATTAAAATAAAAAAGGTCATTGGTTTATAGTCATGATAAGAAAGATAGAATTTTATATATAGGTTATATATGGAAGCATATATAATTTTTGAATACTACAAAAAATATTCATATGTTATGTATGGAATTATTGCTATGTATGCAAATATATATAGTCAAAAAATATGGTTATATATGATTCCATATATAGATGAATTGCGAAAACTATTTCTCTCATATATGGTTACGAAAATTAGAAAAAATGTATATGGTCACATATGTTTATATATAAATTATGTAAAATATATCTGAAATATATATACGGTAAGGAACTGAATTGAAGTATATATGTTTATCTTAAATTATATATGAATTTATAGACTTTTTAAATTGA
>JABFQD010001666.1:0-17528 GCA_022817045.1 Psix sp. ZL-2020 | reverse complement strand
ATACGTTTTCAAATCCTTTTTTTGTCATGAAATAAAGATTAACTTCTTATGATAAATTTCATTTTCTTGTAATTTAAAAATATCTTGCTAGTAAATATAACAAGGTGTTGTAACATTGCGGGGTTTGCTATTTTATATATGATGAACAGGTATAATTTAAATGGCTGAATAATCCTTAAATTTAATCTAAAATTAAAATTAATTTTCAACTAGACTATTTTTGATGGCACTTCATTTTACTTCTCTTTGATTTACTATACAAGGCAGTGAGATTCTGTGCGTCGTCTTTTTGCATATAGCTTTTACAACTAAACAATGGGCACTGGTATCAATGCTATGTGTTGTACGAATCAAATAGAAATGGTGCATGTTACTCATAAATGTGAGAAGGATGAGAGAGTAAGCGAAAAGAACAGTCTTACTATTGCTCTCGGCGCTGGTCCATTTCTTTTGTCAGTGCGGGTTTCAAGCTTGTATACAAAATATTTTTATTGCCTTGCTTGGTTACTCAGAAAGTTCTGGCGTGTACATTTAATCACAATTCAGAGGCCTATAAGTGTCCCTTTTCAGATCACATGGACTGGCATAAATCTATCAATCGCTTATTGATTGAAAGTTTTTATTCATTCAACTTGTGAATTTGGCAACGAGAAAGATTTGAAGCAAGTGTCATCTATCGGGTATATTTCGACAATTTAGTTTCGCTTGCCCGCAACACATATCTTTTGATTTTCGAAATTCGTTTGGCATCTGAATTTAGTGACGCCATTTAATAGCTCACGTCGGCCTATCCAATAATGTGAGATTACATTCCCCGTTGTTGTAACAGCTATCGATGGGATGAAATATCTCGTAAGCAATTCATAATAGTGTTTAATTGTATTTTTATTTATTAAAATTTCATATTACATGAAATTTTATATAGGAACAGATATCAATCATGTGAAATAACAATGTTCTTGAAGTTAAGGACGATCTAAACTGATATATTAAATACATTGAGAACGACAAATTTCAATAAACAAGAAAACCGAAACGAATTGTTATTTTAATGTCGCTGATAAAGTACGTACATCAATAATTTGTTCATTACTATTACGTGTTGGAAAATACGTAAAAAAGAATTTCTTTTTATATAAATTTGATGTAATGGTACTTCAAATTATCGTTCTTGAAAAAATTAAATTTATAAAACTAAAGCAGTATTTTTCTAAACTTAAATGAGATTACGTAGTACAAAATTATCGAAACCAGAGAAAAAAGTATCTTAAACGTGACAGTTCTTGAACATAGTATTTAACAATTCGATTTATTATGAGACGAAACCTTCTCTGGAAATGTAGAAATTGTCTCGGACAGCGGTAAGAATAAAAACATACGTCAAAGACGTATTTACTGATATTTAGGAAATACTTCAATACGGATCAACAATATGAAGCAGTAAAAATAGACATTGTCAATTATATTGTCAAATAAATTAACAGGCGTATAATTTTATTTATAAATTTATAATATCAATTGTATCAAGTATGTCGATTATAAATATATTAATTAATTTTATATATTGTAATGGTACTCACGTATCGCAACCACAGCACTGATCAGCTGTTACGCGACACTACGTGAGCATTACTCAAACAATCCGTGAGGAGGCAGCACCACTGACCTACTTTATCGATATGACATTTGTATAACCTTCGTTTCGAATAGAGGGCATAAAGTAGATCAAGGTTACTCTTCCCACAAGTCAATCGCGTCCGCGAATATTTAAAAATTGTTGAAAGGCTAGTCTCGAGATACCATTTTTCTTTCACGGAACTGTATATAGGCAAATCTGCCATTTATACAGATACAATGAAGTCAGTCCAAAATTTAGTGAGAAAACAACGTTTTTAAATTTAAGAAACTAAATTTTAGATGGATAAAAATTTTAGATTCAAGAACGGGATGGTTAACAATAATGGAGTAACTTTGGTAAGAGGTATGGAATAGTTTGTGCTCTGAGTGTTGAATGGTAGATCACTATCGGACGATGAAGGAGAGCTAGCGTTCGTGAGTCAGATGGGGACAACTGTGATAGATTTGGTCTGGGTAAGTGTATCGTCTCTGTTGAATTGGTTAGATTTCAAAGTTTTTGAGTTGGATGTTTTGGATCGTCTACCGGTTAGAATTGATATGTTTATGCCAAGTTAGGGGATATAATTGAAGAAAACGGCGGTTCATCAAAACAAAACAGTGAAGTTGGTCTGGAGAAATGATATTGTAGACGTGTATAGGAGAAGAATGAAAAGTATGGATGGACATGAACAGTTCTTTGGTTTTGAAAATAACTGATGTATTTTTTCAACTTAGCCTATTTAAAAAATTTAAAACCGTTCGACCAACGCAATAGGTTAGATAAACCATGCTACGACAGAGAATTAAAACAGCTCAAAAAACTATTCATCGCTTGAGAAGAGGTGTCAGGAAAAGTGAAGACGCAACTCTCGAATCAGATTTAACAAGGAAATACATATCTTTAATAAAAACCAAAATAAAATCATTTGAATCGGAGAAAAAAGAAAAATTGAATAACGTGAAGAACCCCATTGAATTTTAGAAAACCTATAAAAGCTTAAAGAAATGTAGTTCTATTCAGTGTCAGAGCAGAGCAAAGGAGTGGGAGGACTGTCTCCACAATGTTTACCATCTTGACCTTAACGAACCTATTTCAATCGAAGAGGTTATAAGAGCATTGAAACACGCAAAACACAATAAATCCCAATGCTTTGGCAATGTCTCCATTTGCTTTTATAAGTTTCTTCCTTCAGAATGGATTAGTAGACTAGTTATTACATTTAATGAAATCCTAACCAAAGGTATAGTTCCAGATGATAGCAGACAGGACAAACTCATCGGCAGAGAAGTCAGGAAATCACATTGAGGGCTAATCTGGATTCCTACGGAGATCTTCGGAGGACAACATATTTATTATTCATGCAAAAACAACGGAAGTTCTGTTGCATCCAAAGGGAAAGAAGTATAGAAGGTAAGAAGTAAAGAAGGGCATAAGATAAAGAATAACGATTGCACCTACATTGAGGAGTCACAGTACCAGCCACAGAATGGGTCCTGTAGGGGGACGCCGTAAGTCTGAATTATTTCAACTTGTTCATCTGCGATATGCAAAATTTCTTCATCCGACATGGTCATCATAAAGTTGCAAAAAACGTGGAAATCCTTCTGTTTGCTGACAATCGGATTATAACCGAGGACAGCATACTAGACTTACAAGATAAATTGAAAACCTTGAAAAAATATTGTGTCCATAAAAAACTAGAAGTTAACACTGCCAAATTGAAAATTATGATATTAAGCAAGGGCAGTTGAGTAAGGAAACATAAGCCATTTATATACAACGGCAGAGAACTGGAAATCGTAAAATCGTATACATTTTAAAGTATCATCTTGAGCTCCTCAGGTTTATTTAATAAAGCAGCACGTCAACTGTTTTGTAAAGCGGTATCAGCACTGAACTCTGTATGGAAACCAGTAATGGCTACAAAATTGGATAGCTGAGACGCGAGAATCAGACTTTTCGACGCCTTAGTTTGCTTCACTATGTTGTATGGTTGAGGTATTTGGGGACTCAGTCAAGAAGAAACGATTTAAAAATTTTAATGTAGGTTTTCCAAATCATTCTTACAGCTGCCATTCAACACCCCTGGTTACATGATGAGGCTCGAGATAGGCTTCTCCAGGTTGAGTATCCTAGCTCTCAAGAGAACTCTAGCGCTGCTAGAAAGAATTCATAATATCAGTAACGAAAGATAAAATTTGCCGAGACAATTTAATTACCTTAGACCAAGTTCAAAATAACAATACGAAACGCAATTGCTTCTCCATTCTAAAAACTCGGTTACGAGGATTCAACTTTTTAGTCCCAAGTAACGACCCCATAAATTTTATTCTATCTAACAAAGACGCAATCACAGAAGCAGCCATATATGCTTCCTTCGTTAGAGACAGTGTGAGAGTGACCCTCTTAATCTATAGCGAATATTACAAAGTAATTAAAGATATTGGCTGTCTTTACCTACCATTAATGTCTTTGCTCTGCTGAGATTAGTAAGCAAAAATATTCTTAAAATAAGATATAAAAATATATCATATGTAATTGATATGCGAGAAATGTGTACTGTTTGTAACATGCTAAAACCCGAGGATCTAGACTACATTTTGGGAAACTGTTAATTGACGGAAAAATTCTGAGAATTTTACCTACCGAATAAGTTTGTTCTATTTATTATCTCTTAGACGTTCAACGAAAATCACATAAAAAATGTTTTTTATTTTGTTGCAAACTTCGTTAAACTACGTTCTTTTGTAATTAATTAATAGTCAATGAGTCAATTATGTAAACAGATACTAATGATAATCGAGTAAAGTTTTGTACAAAAGATTATGAAGCAATCTATAATTGTATGGCCAAGTCCGATATTTTAATACTCAGTTAGTTACGGTAACATGTAACCAAGTTTTACTTGGTAATTGTTATAGGCGCAAGCTTCAAGAACAATTAAATGTATTATTATTATTATAATTTCAGTATGTTAGACGTGAGTCATACGGAACCTGGTTACGGCACGTCATTGCATGCTGGATATTGCACACTTTTCCGAAACACTCGTCCTTGTATTTTGAAATGTAGAATCCCAGTCTGTAATTAAAAACGGGGATTATTATATTAAATTTTAAAGTTGCCCTGCTCTTTATCTCCAGGAGTGGGTGCGGTAGTTAATGGTAGTCAAAATGGATAGCTGTTCAGAAAATATTTGACATTTGTTTTTTGGTTCCATATTTTGACACAAAGTTTTCCTAAAATTTTGACGTTCTGATTTTAGTATATTTATGTAACGTTGTATAACTAATAATGTCACAAATGAATAAAAAAAAGAATGATTGTATGAAAGTCAACCTTATGCAGAGTAAGTATTTTTTATTTTGATGAAGAAACAGCAGAACATTTGTAAAAATGTGATTTATTCTTAGTAAACGGAAATACCGTCGACTTCATCAGAAAGAATGTTTTAATGAAAGGCTTTTAAGCGCCAAAGGGGCAAGTTATCCAAGAAGTGTTGGATTTTAGGTTTTATCAATTTTTTCATTACCCAATTATAAGTAAGTCATTAATTTCTCAATCTCATTTGATAAATATTTATTCCATATTGACCTGGTCATCCTTAAACAATTTTTGGTTTTCCCATTCTCAACCAAACCGCATTTTCATATTGCCTCTAAGCTATCTGTATACTCGCTATTCGATAGTATTTTGTTAGGGGTTGCTGAGCATTTAAGGTTTTCTATAATGTTTATAAATATTAAAGATTTTAATTTCTATAACAGACCTTAATATAAACATCAAATGTAACGGTAAACATATTAAAACCTCCAATGCAACATGATTTATACCTGACTTGCATTATATTGATTGATTTTTTTATTGTGTTCTTGAAATTAGTCCAATCGATATGATAACTGAAACAAATCACGAGCATTAATTTTACAGAAAATGATTGATGATGATTTTTTCCATATAATTTTTTGATAATAAAATGAAATGAGTTTTGAAATATATTTCTAATACTGCCGGGGGAGGCATCTTATCGCGGTTAAGGGCATGCTTAAAGCGAAAATTGTCTTCAGTAAGCTGCCAAGAATCTCAACACCGGCATCATAGTTTAGCAAAGCCATGATTTGCGGTGTCAATATCAGATAGAAACTCGCCAGAGATACTGGCCTAATTCTGTAATTCAAAACGTCCGCTTTGACTCAGATTCCTGAGTTGATCGCGGAAAGACTCACCACAAAAAGCTCGACTTATAGCTACTGAAGAGTCTGTTGCGCGTTTTCGCTTGTATAGTCTTCGGTAGTCCGATCTCTGTAATTCGCTTCCCACTTTTGACATCATCCAATGAGATTTTAATTGCTCATTGATACTTAATTATTACGAATTTGTTTTAAGAAATTAGTTCAAATAATTCCTGAGCTTTTCCCTTAAAATTGACAATACAATACTGGACTTTTCGTGTTTGAATTGTTCCTGTTAATTGTTTTTATCAACTAATAATAGTTGATATCATCGCGAATATTCTCAATTTGTACAAAATTTTATGATAGACTGATTCTCGAGTGGCTCAAGGATCGTCTTTTGGGCGTGGTTTCGTTTGTTGAGTTTCTTAACAAGTTTTATTTTATCTTGGCGTCAATTTGTTGTTTAGAAATGTTTTACAATTTGTGTCGTGTTAGTGAGGCTTTCATTGAATTTTTTGTTATGAGTGAATTTCTAACTCTCTCTTGCATGGTTATATGCATTTAGTTCAGTGAAATTGTTTTTTAATAAACCGTAACTTCAGATATTTATGTTAATTTTAATTTATTTTATTGGGTCATTATTTATTCGAATTTATCTTATCAACGGTACATTCATGTTAAAAATTGCTAAACGAGATTATATCTCGTTTTTGAATTCTTGGCAAAATCCTTTATAAAACTTCATTATTGATTGTTTATATACTGTTCTTTCATCTGTTCAGGCAATTTCTAGATAATCTCAATTAAGTTTAAGTTGTGCATCGTTTAGCTATCATTATTTAGTCAATTTTAAGTTAAGTTTAAGCATTAGTCAATGCTAAGTTTGTTTATTTATTTAATAATGAATGATTATTGCTATTGATTCAAGTATCAATTATTTTGTTTCCTTGACGTTGATAACAGAAATGTTGTTAATGAAATTGTTTGATGGTCATTCAGTGACCATATTGCCCACCTTTATCATTCAACAACTAATTATTTATTGCTTATTTCAAATCTTTAACATTGCTATTTTTCATCGGAAAACCATTTTTCTTCATTTTATACAAAAAATAATGACTTTTAATAAATCATTACAAAAAATACGGGTTCTGAGTGCAATATTTTTCCCAACACATGTTCAAAATTGGCAAAAATGTTGAAGAAAAATTTTTTGTGTTTGGTTTTTCCGCACATATTTTACACACAATATACCATCTAACAGTATGTTTTCTTATTTTAAAATTAAAGTTATGAATTTATTAGATGAAAGTTTGATGGGCCGAAAAAATATGATGTCGCAACACAATAGGTGTATCAAGAAGAGTTTTCAAGACACAGAAAACTAAGAAACTGCGTTTCAAACGCAAACTCATCTCGTACCGCCGTAATATATGTTCTCGTCTCGACACGTTTTGGGCCAGCGTCGAACGACAATTCTCGCACGACAAAGACTGACCGCCGCGATCGGCCATAAAACTACGATTCGATGCTAGCGAGGGTCTGTAAAGACATTTTTCCTTTCTTTTAGTTTAAGCAGAGATATTAATTTTTGATGAAGAAACAGAAAAACACACTTCTATGCGAGACTTTCAAGAGTTCAGTTCGTTGTTGTGAACTCAATCCTAATGTTTGTACGCGTTACTTGTAATTTAAAGTGATTGTATTCTAGAGTAGTCGGAGGTTATTACCATTCAGGGTTTGCCTCCAGGCACAAATTATAAATTGTAAAATTTGGGCCAAATTGTACATGTTTTTATTTCATTAAACCTCTACCAAATATCTTTAGGAATATTTATGTCTGATTGTGGATGTATGGAGATCAGTAGTCAATTCCTCTATTTTTTTAACACGCGTTATACTCACTATTACCAACTTAATGATTCATGTGAATTATGAAAAAGAAACTCTTTATACGAATCACCAACGGGTAATTTTTTGAGCAATTTGGCGACTGAACTAATGTGTGACGGATACTTATATTATTTCGTTTGTGACGAACGATCAATAATTTATAAAGAAACCAATTTGAAAATTAATCGAGGTATTAAAAGTTGGAGAAATTTATTAAAGCTATAAAACAATGAAGAATATTACTTACAAAATAGCAAGAAAGAATTGAGAAATAAAAGGATCAATGAAATTCATTCGTAAAAACACGTAATTCAATGAAGGTTATACTATCGAACTTCAACCCGCATAGAAGAAAAAGTCTGCAAATCAGTCTTCAAAAAACTCAGAAGACGTAATTTATACGAAATAAGGATATTTTGAAGTTTCAGAAGAATTGTCTCCACAGTGTTAACTTGTTTTTATCATTTTATAAGATAAATTGAAAATAAAAATTATGATTTGCCTCTAAAAGTATTAACGATCGAGGAGTACTACTATGATGATTAATAAAGTAATCAATATTCTAATGTTTTTGTTTATTGGAAAAGCATGAGAACGATAAATTTATTTATCTGCATTAATTGAAGAACTATATATTAGAAGAATCAACTTTAATTACTATGATTTTGGCCATTTCGAATCATGATTTGTTATTTATCTTGAAGCTGAGACATATAAAAGAATTTGGACTGAAAATGATTTTGAAAAATGCAATTAATGTTGCAAAAATGATTTTTTTAATATTCTAACCATTCATTTGTTTATATTCCTCTTACCGTTTTTGGGCGACAGTCAGGTGCAAAACATCTCAAATTTACATCGATTAATAGAAGCGAAGTCTCCATAGCAGAAGGAAAGTAGACCAAAATTGACAGCATTGCTTTGAATTAAGTAAAAATATAAAAAGCGCGAGGACAAAACCCACGATTGTGGGAAAGCCTCCAAGCTTTATTAACACAGAACAAGCGTTTACAGAAACTATACAATGTGAGATTGCAAGAAATTGAACTGAATTTAGTCGAAAAGGAAGCAACTTAAAACTTAATAGCAAGGCGAACACCTATTTCAGCAGTTTCATAAAAACCAATACTCAATAGAAAAATATATAATTAGATCTTTCAGAATTATCAAAATTTTCATTAAACTCAAAAATGCAATTGTTTATGAAAAATATCTCTATATTAGTTTTCTCATTTTGAAAATTTCACTCAATGAATTTAGTTAATTACACATTTGTTTTTGAATAAATTAATGGTTAATTATATCAATTAAGCGACTCTTTCAAAGCACTTTTATGGAACAGTCTTTGCACTATAACTCAATACACACTTGAAAGATTAAAGTGAACAAACTCGCAATTGTTTAACGTAAATAATTTCTCTTTTTTCTCCTTTTTTTTTGTTTTTTTTTGTTTCGCGCGATTCTCAGATCATGACAGTAGAGTACTCTCACATTTTTTACCTAGCGACAGAATAAGGAATTTTATGAGCCAGAACTTCCGAATGGAACAATTAAGGTACCAGTTTTACAAAAATTAACGATTTGCGATCTTCACACAAAGAAAATGGAGCAGTTAGTTATCAAAGGGGCCGAAATTGCAGGGCGTTAGCAAGGCGGAGAAGCAGCACATTATATCTATCCAAAATAGAAATTCATCACACAAGTAACAAAGCAAAAGCTGTACTTCCTTTTATCCAAAGTAGAAATTTAGCACATAAAGCGAAAAGCAGCACTTCTTTTTTATCCAAGGTAGAAATTTAGCGCAAAACGAAAAGCATAACTTCATTTATTCAACGGAGAAAAAGGGGAATTCCGCTACAGTTTTATTAAGTAGAAAAAGCAAAACACTCTACACGATCGGAGTGAGAGGAATTTCTTTGTGGGTTTTGGCGAATTCACCAAACAAAGAAGATGGAAAAAACTATCCGGTCGATCCAACCGGTTAGTTTTCAGGGAAAGGTTTAGCGTAGGACACTTACTTGCTGTGTTTTTTTTGTTCACCCTTAAAAGAACCGAAGCGATAAGCACAAAATAAAGAAATGCAAAGAGAAAGGCAATCCGAAAAAGCTTATTAAAATAGAAAAGAACTTGCAGCTCGGGCGCTTCGTGGCCTTTCAAACTGCGAAGTTCTCACCCACGTTCAAAATCAATCTGAATCTTTTCAAATTGATGTTCCTTTTTGACGAAGAAAGCAGAGGGGCGGTTCGGCAGAGCGATAACGCGCGCCGGGCGGGGAGACCCAAATATTATGTACACGTTCCGCGCATCGAAAAGTCTCGCTTTTAAGAAATCGATTTCTCGCGATAATTTTTCGTTTCGGTGCGGAGCGGTGAGGCGCGGCGCGGACGCTGCCGAGCGATCGGGCGCGTAACCGGCGCGGTTGCGCAGTGACTGACACGAGGGATACGTCCGTGTTCAAGGTTAGGTTTTTGTTTATTACTTTTTGCATCAATGGAGACGTTTCACTAATATTAATAACAAATATAATATATAATTATGAGATAATTATACGCAACGGAGATATGTAGTATACTCAATGGTAATTATGAAGCTCTCTTTTTTTACCATTATTGTGGCCACAAATATTTAACTGATCTGTGGGGTTTGTCCAAATCCCACATATCACCCATATTCATATGTTATGGCTGAAGCTTTGGCATTTATGTCAATATCCGTAGCAAAAACCCAAATAATGGTTGCTACAGATATTGTTTATCGATGATTTCACACACCTGATTTCCACGCGAGTAGCCATTGAATCTATTTGTAGTAATACAATATCGTTAATAATGCTTTTTGTTTGGTTATCCGCATATTTAAGTGACAAATTTATTTTAGAGTTGAACTTGAACTCAAAATCTTACCTACAGAAATAAACTCATCAATATAAGTTCAGCGAGCTGTGAGAATGTAACGTGAGGTACTGATGAAAAAATAAACATTAAAACACTCAGCGAATGGTATAATATATTGAAATTCATAAAACTTTCACAATTAACTGCAATTGGAGTAAAGTTCGATTACCTGCGTTCCAAATTAAGCAAATAATATGTTCAATACTAATGATTATCACATTGTTTTGACTATATGTTATTACTAATAAATATGCAGTAGTAAACTTAATGATCTGTAAAATTGTCACTGGAGTAATTTCAACTGTGAAATTCTGATTACATATACATGTCACCAATGTTTGGTATAATGCTTAAGAGCACATTGGCCATCTGGAATGCTATTTTGTTGATGATTCAAAAGTAATTTTCGAATCATAGCCTGACATCAATCTGAACAGCCCAATGTCTCAGTGAACACTGAGGGTGGTGTCGCAATTTTCAACTGTCAGAATGATAGTTTCTCTGGACATTTTTCCTGTCACGAGAACAGCCTTTGTCTTGTAGTCTGCTATCTACAAAGTGCTTGTCTCCTTTTCTAGGAATTTATTAATGATCACAAAGGTAACATTATAAGCAAATCGCACTACTACAGATCTTAAAGGTAGTCTTAGACCTGCAACATACATTATGTTTCAAAGTAGACATTCTACGAATAAATTTTGTGGGACACCTCCCGTAACATGGTATGTTTGTGTTCCCGTCTGCGAGCAATAAATCAGGACCCTGCTCCTAATTTATAATG
This sequence comes from Psix sp. ZL-2020, assembly GCA_022817045.1. Classification (NCBI taxonomy): domain Eukaryota; kingdom Metazoa; phylum Arthropoda; class Insecta; order Hymenoptera; family Scelionidae; genus Psix; species Psix sp. ZL-2020. The sequence goes on along the minus strand of JABFQD010001666.1, from coordinate 6,167 downwards.
GTAATTTATCATTCGCAGCATATTTAAAATGCAACCCTATTTGACGAAATGAAATGTATCTTTGACATTTATAATTATGACTGAACCGTATCTTGTTCCCCCCCCCCCTCCCTTCCAACCTTTATCTGTCATCGCTTTCCGAGCGATACCGACGATTTTGTCCACAGCATTGAGGGTCAGTTTGGCTTTGCGGAATGAAAACGGGTTATCTGAGAGGCCTTGAGTTCTCTTGCTAACCTGCTTGAGTCTTATGCAAACGATCTTTTTTAAAACTTTGCCGGCTGTTTCTAAATAGTAGATCAAGTGGTAGGATGATGAATTGTTCGGAGGTTTGTTTTTTTGAAACCACAGGACAAAATAGGGTCATTTTCAGCAGGCTGAAAATATTCTTTCCTCGGGATTTATATTCTAAATATCGAGAAATGTATCAAGTCTCCACACGAGGGCTGCTTACAGGACTACGTTAGCGATGCCTTTTCGTCTCGGGGCCTTGGTATCTCGGATGTTTTGGATAGCCTTCAAGAACTCTTCTGTTTCCCCATTGAGGTTGAAGTAGAGTTCTTATTTATCTGCTTGAAAGTTCTAGACAACTAAGCGATGTCGTATTCAGATCTTTCAGCCTGACCGCTATTATTTGATACGGTCTACTCAAGGGGTCTATATTTAATTTTTTACAGAAGTTCCACCAAGTTTTTGTTAGTTTTGATAGCTGTTCCTCCACTTAGAAAAATTCTACACAAAAGCCTAGAATTTTAAAGTCGAAATTTTACTATTATTTATACCACTGCGAACTTTTTGTAGTAGACGACAAAAACTAACTTTTACATCGGAAATTTTTATTACGAAACACAGTAAAATTCAGTAAAATAAATTGAATTTTATTCCATTGAATAGGAAAGATTTGTAATTTAAAAGCTAGTTTTTGTCATGTAATACAAAAAGTTCGCAGTAGTATGCAAAATAGTGAAATTTCGTCTAGAATTCCTCTCAGTGCAGGTGTCTATTGCCTGCAGTGAACTATCTTTGTAGCTAGACAAAGTTCGATCGGTTTAGCCTCACCATTCTTTGTCAGATCAGTTTTACACATTTGATATTAGCAAAATCTTTTTTTTTTCAAGCTTCAATTTTTTTATCAAATGGAAGTTTAAGATCTCCTCTAAAATTGAAAGCAAAAAAATAAAACAAAATTTTACCCTTTTTCAAAAAATTGAATTTAAAAAAAACCCGCGAATTTTGAATTATTATTATTATTATCATCATATTTTTAGCAAAAAATGTGTACTTTCTCGACACTATATAGTTACAGTAGACCCCAGAAATGAAGAAAATACAATTTGAAATATTAATTTAGAAGAATTCAACGACTTTTTAACAAATTTTCAATGTGCTGTATAAAAAAGCCTGAAAACAACGATTATCAAAAAATCTAATATATCAGCCGAATAAACGAAAAATTTGATTCTTCAAAATTATCTTATTCATTAACACATAAAACTGAACCAGTATACTGATTGTCAGCCAAATCGGTGAGGGTGTTGCAAAAAGTGGCTGATTTGACATGGAATGACCCATATTATAAATTATTTACAATTATTGGATGAATAAATAATTTCTTAATCATTATAAGTCGTTCTATTTATTGCAACTTACATCGAAGAATAGAATAGTTGATTATGAGATTTTAGTTTTTCTCCTAGAGTACACATATAAGAAGTTGAACCAAAGCAAAGGAATAATGGTGCAAATATAGAACCTGTCTTAGATAAGTCCTTATAGTTTAATTGAAGCTGAAATATGATAATTATGTTATCCAATTATTATTATTCTACAAATAGAGCAAAAACTACCATTTAGTGATAAATTAATTAAAAAAAATTATTTACCGTGTACAATATGCTACTAATACAAATAGTTACTACAAGAGCTGCGAAAAAAATGTCTACGTTGAAACGATCTATCAATTTATCAGTAAACCTTTAAAATAAAATAGTAAAAGTTATTTATATTTCTGTATCGAAGAAACATAACTATAATTAATGACTTGGAAGCTTCAAAAAATGCATAAACATACGTATAGATTTTTTGAATTTTTTACAAAGCAACTATGTAAAACTTATTTTCAATTTTTACATTGGATTGAAAGATTTTGTTCAGAGCAGCGGTTTAAAACTCATTAAGTTTATTACTTTTTATTCTCGCAACAGTAGGGTGCAAGAGTACAGTACGTCTTACATTACTGTGAGACGTTATCACGCGTGAGTAAAAGAAATGTATAGTTGAATTTTAAACTGATACATAAAAAATGGTTTCAATAATAAAATCATAACTATTCTCTTGTCCTGTTGTTAAATAAATATTTTATCATTGTTTTCGTATAATATTGAATTTCTTTTTTAATATATAATGATTTATCACATTTTCATTTTTATTTTGCATTTGATAAGAATTATAATTTTAAACAAAATCAATATTTAGAAAATAAAATCATTAGTCTGGAAATATGCTTTTTTCAGTTGAATATAAGTAGTCTAGCGATAGTGGTAATTTACTATTTTCACAGTGTCATGATTAATTAAGAATAAGGAAGTATAACCTTAAATGACGCTAACATAATCTTATGAGATAACTTTATTAGCACATATGGAAACTGCATTCTGACATATATTTAAGATTAAATGACATTTTTTTAACTACGGGGAAAATGCTGTTTCACATGTACACCCATATATCCGTAGATGCTGTATTTAAAACTCAGTTCAAAACTCATATTCACTAAAAATGTACGTCGAGCATTGCGCTGTATCAACGCACTCCATCATTATCAGCTAAATATTTATGATATTTGCCGATTGCACTGAAGAACGTGTTGACACGGACCGGAAACGGATGGTATCGCTTCAACATAAATTCCATGAAATAACCCGGAAAGTGACACTTGACTTGTCCGTACTGCGGAATCGAATCCTTGATATCTCCGTAAGCACGGTCGATAATCTGCGTGTTTATTTCTGACAATACTTCAAGGATTCAATTCAAATAAATTGTAATTATTTGTATAAAGCCATAAAGTTACCACTTTCTGGGTCCATACAATTATATTTGTAATTATTATAGTCAAAATCTATATATGAGCGTTAGCAGACTGATAACTATGGTGCCGAAAATTGCATTGCGATAAGTCTCAGTTGCCCTTGCAAAGTTATGAGATCTAAGGGAGAGCAGGAGTGGGTATATAAGGCGAGATTTTTACGCTTATATTATTGAGCGTTTAGATCAGAATATAATACTTGTTGAATAAGATTAAAGATGTATTTTGATCATTCAGTGCCTATGTAAAAAGGTGGTAGGTATGTAAAGTATAAGTATTAGGTCATCTAGATATAACATTTAAATTACTTTAGAAATGGTAAAAGAGCGCCGCGTTTCCTCAACGGATTCGTATTCAGCAGGTCAAAATCCTACAGAAATGTCACCCTGACCCAAATATGGGGTTGGGACCAAATCTGGTATTTACCAGAATTGTCTCGCTTCCTCATCGTTAGTTATCTGAATACAGGTGCGGTTAGCGAAAACGGTATTTAGTAGGATATTAACGTAATGGAATATTATATTTTTGTGATTAGGAATTATCCAATTTATTCTTTGTCTTCTAAATTGAAACACGGCACGCTGACACGCGACGCACGAAACGCATCTGGGGCACCGCGTAGTTGATCGCGACCCGGTGATCACAACTGACGACGAACAGCGGGAAGCGGGCGGTTGCTTTTACCTAAAAACGTCCAAAAATTATCACATATGAGACAGAAGACAAGACGGATCTGCGACGTTGCGCAAGTCAGACCTGGGAGCAAGGTTCCAGTCGTGGATTCAACTCGCTTATTATATACAAAATTAAATTTAAGTAGCAGGGGAAAACAAAAAGAAGATATACCAGTCATTCTGAACAATAAACTCCTTAGTAATAAAGACAAACAAACGCCAAACAGTGAACACAACGCTGCGCGTCCGCATGAGCGCGCCGTATTGTCGTCTGTGATTTTTTCATGGTCCTGACCACTTGAAAGAACCCGTGAACACACGCATATCGGACTTGCGACTTTACCAACACGCGGGTGCGGGCAAATCCCTAGATTTGCTCTCTGTCCCTAGACAGAGAAGTGAAGAAATTCATTTCAGTTCAATTCAGGGTGAGCGAAACCATCGTCTACTCATGCAATGTGTTTTAGAGACAAGATATTTTATTTTAAATTTTGATACTTATCATGATACATTATAAATTCAAATACTAATAAGAATACGGCTAAATAATCCAGCGTTTAGAATACAAAAAATGTTTATAATTTAATATAATTAACTTTTTCTTTATTCATACACTAAGGTTAATTGTTATTAATATTAAATCGATTCTAAATATTTTATTTTGAAATTTAATGCTAACGAAACTAACGAAACTAACAAAACTGACAAAAATTATATAAGAAAAATTAGTTTTGTTAACTATTACTTGTTAATAATAATAATAAAAAAAGGCATTAGAATATGTGCGAATAATAAGTCAATCTATAAGTTCTTAATAGCTGTGTTAATGAGCACAATATGATTCATAAATTGAACACATATGATTTACATGTATTACAGATATTGTCCATCCGCCATTTCGGCAGCATTGACTTTTTTCGGATATATCGATAAATTTTATTTTAAAATTAATAAACGAGCATAAAAAGGAATATTAACGTGTTTCTCGTGTTAAAAAAGAAATTAATACTGTTTGCAAATTATTATTAACTATCATTGTTGATAATAACTACTAGTTTATTATACAATCAAAAGACGTTATAAAAATTCCTGTAAATAATTAGACTTACTCAACGTGGTTGTAAGACCACGTAAAATAATAGCATAAAACCTAAACAACGATTAGAATCGATTTTAATTTATTACAGATATTTGTAACGTCCGAAATAATCGGACGTTCCTGACATTCCTTTATTTTAAAATTGCGTTTAATTTAAGAGTTCGTTATTCTCCCATCGTTCGATTGTTCGTATTTTATGATAGTAATCAATTTTAGTCAAGTTGAACGATCTATCGAATCTCGGAAAATGCAGTGCTCGTGCCCGAATCCACAAGTAATGATGTTGTTCGTGTTAAAAAAATTGTTGATTGAAAATTTATATTGACGATTAATTGTTAATAATAATTATTAGTTTATTATATTATAAAAATATAATAAAAATTCGTAGGAATAACTAGACCTAATTAACATGGTTGTAAAACCATGAAGAAAAAAATACATATAAAGGCATTTGCTACAAGATGAAATAATAAGCGCTATGAAAGTAGCTTGCTATCAATAAACAATTACGGTTAATTTTGATGCAAAATCACGCAATAGACCGTATACCTCAATTAAGGTGTGAAATAAAACCCGAGGAAGAAGGCAACTTCAATTATTTGAATTATATTGAATCGAATATCTGGTCTATCTGTGCATCGGACGTTAAAAGAGAAACCAGCAAAGATGTAATGTTAGCAAATGGTTTTCGTAGTGTACAAGTATGCTGGGACGAGGAAAGATTGGAAGATCTAGATATGCGACCATTTTATAATCGAGAAAAGAAATTGACATAGCAACAAGGATCTATCATGTGAAGTTATAAATGGTTGTTACAGAGAAGTTGAGGGAGCAGTTTTTGCACGAACTGCATTCAAGCCACGTAGGGATAGTGTAAACGATAAAATGAAAAAGTCTTAAGCAAGATCATACATATGGTGTTCGGGTATAGACGCAGAAATTTAAAACTTGGTGCGTTTTTGTAAAATCTGTTAAATGGAGCTATCAAATAAACTAAAGTGTACATTGGTTATTGGCCATAGTTATTTATCATCCTCTTAATTCAAACTATAGAAAAACTTTCAATAATAGTTTTTATATAATCGTGTATATCTGTGTATTACATATATATATATATATATATATATATATATATACAGGGTGTCCCAAAAGTCCCGTAACGGTCAAATATCTCGCGAAATATACATCGAATCAAAAAAACAAAAAATACGTGTTTCACCTTTTCGAAAAAGCTATTTGACAATACCACACTTGACCCCCCCCACCCCCAGGGGTGGGGGTGGGACAACTTTTAAATCTTAAATGG
>JABFQD010001665.1:0-17529 GCA_022817045.1 Psix sp. ZL-2020 | reverse complement strand
AAATATACTCAAAAAGTTTTTATAGAAATATAAAAAATTAAATTTTATCAACATGAAGAAATGCTAAATTTTTGGTTATTTCAAAACGAAAATATTTTTAATCATTTTGGGATCCTTTTTACTTCGTTTTACTCAATTTGCGACGAATTTTTTTTTTTTTTATTTATTTATTAACTCAAATGACCGAATGTTCTTAATTTCATTTCTAGTATTTTTCCATTAAAGTAATAGAGATTTACAAATGGGTTTGTTCATTACTTTTATTACAATAATTTGAATCTATAAAAAAAGTCGCAATATAAAAATATCTAAATTTTCAGAGTATTTTTAATAACATTTTTATACACATTATCTCTATAACTTAACAATAATATAGCTATAATGAAATAAAACTAAACTTTCATTTTATTCAAATTTTATTTTTCAAACATCATATATATCAAAATTGTATATTTATTTTTATCTATCAGAAGCTAACAGATAACACAGAGGTACAAAAATTGTTAGTATTTTGAAAATGTTTCTTTCAGTTACGTTTTGCCGCTGAAAAAAAGCAATAAGGAAGGCCATCAGGTTTTGTTATCTGGATTAATTGAACCTGAAGCGTCAAAGTATGTTTACAATGACGCTATGAGATTTTTCAATATGGTTTTTGATCTGTGGATGTATTCCCAAGGTTGCATCGAAGGGCATATTATTTTGATTGACATGAAACACGTTTCTCTGATGCATGCAACCCGCCTAAGTCCAATGGGTTTGAAAAAATACCTATTTTACTTGCAAGATGCACTTCCGGTTAGATTGAAGGGATTGCATTTTTCTAACGCCGTACCAGCTTTGGATACTATTCTTACTATGATGAAACCATTTATGAAGAAAGAGTTAATGGATATGGTAACTTCTGATTCTGTTTTTTTTAATTTGTAATTTATTCTTCTTGATTTTAAGAAAATAGAAAGTTTCATTTAATAATATTAATTATAATTTACATTAAATTCGATTAAAACGAACCAAAAAATTAAGTTTATTTAACTTAATATTGCTTAGTATTATTTATGGTTCTATTTAAAATACAAAAAGAGAATAAAAATGTTACAGATTTGAATTTGTTTATTATATAGAAATAAATTACAAATTTGAATATACTTTATAAATACATATTTCATTCTAAGGATTGCAAAATGAAAAAACCACAATATTTTGTTGGCATAATTTATTAATATTGCCTTTACAAGTCTGCAAGTAATATTTTCATTTCTAATAAAATTTATAAACATGACAATTTCACAATAAAATTTCGTTTAACATAATAATCAATTTATCTTTCAAAAATATTGATCAAGACGATAAGAATGTAACGATACGAAAAATTACAAATTTATCTGTTCGTGATCAAATGATTAAATATACATGATAGAGATCAAATTATTGTAATTGCAGTTGCACGTTCATAAAGATGTAAGCAGTTTGAGTAAATTTGTGCCACAAGAAGCGCTGCCGAATGAAATGGGCGGCGAGGCTGGTCCCTTAATGGAGCTTCACGAAGAACAAATTAAGAAACTGGAGGAGCATCGTGAATGGTTCCAGCAAGAGGAAGCAACTTGTCGGGTCAATGAATCACTTCGCCCAGGAAAGGCCAAGTCTGCAGTAGATCTTTTCGGAGTCGACGGATCCTTTAAGAAACTGGAAATTGATTGATCGCATATATTGTTTTATTTTATTTGATCACGGGTATTCAAGAAAAGTTTACATTACAGTTATAGATAAAATAAATATTCATACGCCGTATAGTATTAAAAGACCATTGCGATGTTGATACTTTCATTCCTTATATGGTGTTAGTTTGATTCTACTTGAACTATTGATAATAATTATAGAGTTATTCAAAGTACAGTTCGCAATAAAAATGAACATTTCAATTTTAATTATAGCTAACTAAGGTATATAATAAATATTTCAGCTTTTTGAATTTGAAAATATTATATTTTAAAAGTTTGTAACAAGAAGAAATTCGGCGTAAATAATTAAATACTTTTTAATTACTACCGCGTTAAAAATGTATGTTGTATTTTGTTGCAGCTAAAAATATTTCCAAAAGATACTAGACCAATTTACATAGAAAAGATTTGGCTGACTGTACACTTATAGAATCTTTAATGAAGCATTTCAAAAAGTTACCGATGTATATCATTTTGAAAATAAAATAAATTATTCCCAAAAACCAGTTTTCAGAATTTGCTACATTCTTAATTACTTTTTCATACAGAATTGAACAACTTTGTTATTACATATTTACCAAAAGTAAATACATTACGAACACTTTACTTCATTCTTTTTCTCCAACCACACAAAAGAAAGTTTCAAAATTCAAGTAATTTCTCCTTTTAAGCCCTATATACCAAAACCGCATTCGTCTCACTTCATCATCGAAACACCAGTGCTTTTATTTGCTCCATGAAAAAATCACATAAACTTAATTCAACTTCGACGAATCTTTCACCTCCTCGTCATGTGATTTTCGAAACTCGTTTCACGTCCAGTTTTCTGCGCTACATCTCAGCATGAAAATTAAAAAGCCGTCAACTCAAAAGCCAAAAAGCCGGCCTGTCATGAATTAGCATCAAGTTCAAATGCATTAACAAATTGTGCATGAAAGTGCATCGCGAGTGAAAAGTACTTATATTTGTGTCGGCGGGGATTTTGGGCGTTTTATTTTGGCTCTCACGAGCGCGCGTGAAAATAGTGACCTTTGTACGGCAGCGTGCTCACAGTGGGCACGAAACGTGTTTCTCGATAACACTACTTGCGACACCTTGTACAATTTCCTAACGACCGCGATTCATAGGTAACGTCGTCGGCGATTTTATATGCGTGGAATACCAGTATGTGGAGGCGTACTTGCATTATATTCCTTATAGGTCGAAACCACCCCGCCCACTTGGATACGCCAACGACTCCTTTGCCATTCGAGGCGTTGGGTTTTATCTTACGCGGCCAAGCTTGACGCGAGCCACAATGAATATCGATCGTATTCGCATATTTGCATCGATACAAGCAAACGGCACTGGCATCATTCGAAGTCCACCTAACTGCCACCTTTTTTCCACTTCTTTTTTATTCCGCGACAAAAACATAATAACGCTCGAGATTCCTCCGCTCTTCTCGCATTGCAAAATGTTCCCAGCAACGCTCAAATCGGACAAGCCTACAAATACAAACGAATGAAAATAAGTTCTTTAAGGTGACTGAAGCACGAAGTCACGTGACAGCTTTTTGCGGAATCACGTCGAAAACTAGAGAGAACGGTTGAATGAAAAGTTGCCTAATTTACATGTAGATTCAGAAAAATAAACTAAATTGGTTTGTCGAAAAGTGGTTGTTTCTTTATTTTAGGCTTTGGATCAAATCAAAACATGGATTGTAAATTTGCTTTTGAATGAAGGACTACTACTTTTTAAATGCCTGAAAACGAGATCTCATTATACTTTTTAAAAATCCTCATCAAAACTTAGATTAAATTGATTTAAGATATTCGTCTTTTCTATGTGGGATTTCCTGTTGAGGAATAGCTAGAAAATGAGAATCATTTGCGTTAGATATTTTATGCTCGTCCTAATGGTCTTTAATGTAGCGCCATTATAGTGAATTTCATTATTATACTTCTGAGTTATTCTTACATAAAATTCCAGTATTATCATCAAGGTAATTTTTTGAAAGCACTAAATCCTTAGGGCTGTTTCCAAATATGACGACAGCATGGCCTTAAGCGATCCTGATTAATTTCGCACCGAGTGTACATTTCTCAAAGTTCGTCTGAATTTGCATTTTGATGGTCTTGCTTTACGTGCGGCGATTCAGATGAAAGACAATAAAGATAAGTTTCGTATCATATCGCTAATTAAGGATGTCGAACCGGATAACGGTCTTTTCGCGCAAAGGGCGGTCGTTGCCATTTTCGTTCGACTAATTACACCGAGCTGAGCAAGCAATTAGTCCGTCATTTTATCCAGATTAAATATCACTCGACTGAAATATCATCATTTTTCAACGCTGGAGCCACTTTTTTTAGCCATGTCTAAAAAACATATATGCCCTTTTAACAAACACTTTTCTCACGTCTACTTTTTATCTTCCAAATGAACTCAACATCTGTGACTGTGTGAGTTTGCACACGACAAAAAACAAGTCGATTGAATCAGTGCGAAAACGCGTGGGCGATGGACGATCCCTCGCGGAGAAAGGGCAAGATCTCCGGAACGAGAGTCGCGAGAGACGGCAGTCAGTCGTCATTCGGTAAGCGATTTCATAGACCGCCGTCACGCTTGATTCCACAATTAGTTTCTCATTCCAGTGCGCCATCCGATAACGCATCGAGCTGCCATCCATGACTTTTATGCATGAACATAATCATTTTTATTCTGTAGAAAAAGAGAAACAAACACTAACACACCTCGTGTTATTTCACTCATGTCTGCTCGCTGGATCGCATTTTTTCCATCGCGTTTTGCGATGCTGAGTATTAGCTTGAAAGTTGGATTGAAATACCTGTGTGAAATGACGAGAATGTTGTGTTGTTTAAAAGATAGAAAAGTTAAGACATTGTTTTTAAATGACATCAGCGTATATTAGAAACAAAACATTTGTTCGTTTAAAATTTGTTGATCAAAATACAAATTGATGTATAATTATAGTTAGCTGAACTGCAAAAAGAAATCATAAGTGATTTTCAACACAATTTGTAGTAAAAAGTTCGAATCATTTTAAAAAATAACTAAATAAATAGCATTATTGGTATTTTTCAGTATTAAAATTTTAGTGATTGGCATAGTTAGTTTTCTAAGCTAGTAAATAAGTCTCTTTAATAAGGAAATAGTATTTTTATAGCACACTTTTTTCTTTATTCAATCAAGTGAAACGGTTCATAAAACCACAGATAGTATACGTAAAATCAGTAACAAAGAAGTCAGTTCGCTAGGTTTATTTTAGATTAAAATATTCTAGGTGTATATCTAGGTGTTTGTATCTATATACGCAGAACAATGAATTTCATACTTGATTATACCCGGAACAGTTATCGTGAAACGTTATGGCGTGCAAGAGTTTCAAGATTATCGGTTACGACACTTAAATTGGTCAAAATCGAATGACATCGGTGTGACTTCGAGTTTTTAAAACTATACTTGTCAAAGTTGCACAGTGAAATACGGCGGAACTATTTATGTTTTCAGTTTTATTTTTGAAATTGTTTTTTCAAGGCGAGACTAATTCCAAATTACGTTCTTTTCGATTTTTCACACGATGGTAATAATTTAATATTATTTGACTATGTGTATGGTAGAAAGTACAAATTTATTTGTGTGCGCTATTATGTAGTTAACTATTCGAATCAAAATTATTGATAAGTTAGTTGTCATTTATCTATATAAACATGTTAATATGTAGTTTCAAGTGTATTTAGATTATTTAAAATCTTACTTATAGATATGGAAAGTTATGAAAAAAAAGAGATAAATTTTATGTCAACGTAAATTATCATTTTTGCGATTACAAAATTAGCAGTTCAGAAATTCCATTTATTTAAGAGAAAAAATCTGATATTCAGAGAAAAATAGACCGAATGAAAAATTATATTAACAAACTTAGATGGATTAATGAATGAAGTTTTATAGAGACTTCAATGAAAGTTTTATCATTTTTTACAAAGTAACTAAAAAACGAGTTTTTATGAAAAACTTATCTTAACTTTGGTTTCAAAGTCATCAATTCATCATTATACAAAGTTAAACGATATCGTTCAAATCATTCTTCAATGTCAATTGCAATTGGACCAACTTATTCAAACTTAAAAGAATATTAAGATTGAATATTGAAAGTAACAAAACGACTTCAAGAGACTACTAAATAAACAATTGCCACAAATAATCGTATATTTACAAACTTCTCATAATCGTCTAAACAGCACTGGTGCCAACCGAATAGATCCAAAGCACGCGCCGGAAATATTTGCAACCCGTTAAAATAGGCTGGTCCCATGGAAAAGTAGAATAATTGAAAACGCATTGAACAGCAGCAAATAAGCGACGAATATATTTCCATTGACGAAAGCGAGCGTTCTTTTTGGTCTGAATGGGTCCACCCGCGCGAAGCCGTAAATACCTCGGCGGTGCAAGATTACCGTGGCACTGTTAGAAATTTGCCATGAATGGACAGAGTTTACCTCGCGCCGGGGTTAAATATAATCATATGGGCGACGTGCAGGAGTTGGAGCGCGCGCGCGGAGGAAGACGAAAGAGGGATAAAAAGACAAGCCCGAGTAAGACCGAGAGAGGCAGGTGGAGGAGGAGGAGGAGGAGGAGGAGGAGAAAACCGAGCCCGCTATTACCGAGCACCTCCTCCGGTGGCAGCGACGCACGGCTCAATATAGAGCAATCTCAGATTTCCATCCGTCCAAATCGAGAATATACGCCCGCGCCCTCGCGTTGGCGCGGCACGCGAGCAACAGTGCCAAAAGTGCCTCAAAACGGTTCCCAGGCGTTCAGCTTCTCCGCGAAGTCGCCGCGAAGTCTCACCGGGCACTTTTGCCTCCGGCGAACCCTCCCCCCTCTCCAAAAGTAGGGGTAACCCTGAGAGCCCCACGTTGGGCGCCAACTTGGACCAGACACTTGAACTAGGATGCCCCGCGTGCTCAGCACACGAGCTGTTCAAAACACTGGCAGTCAAGAAGTAGGGGCAATCTAGAGCGATGAACCTTTGAGTCCAGACCCAAAGGTGGGACCAGTTTGAACCTTTCAACTGCTGACAGTGATAGTACTAGTGCAAATGGTACCGTGGGTTCGGGCGAAGGTGGAACCAACTTTTGTCGGTTCAACGAAGTGAGCAAATTAATCTTTGGGTTTTTTTCAATCTACGATCTTTGACCCTGGTTTCAAATCGAAAAACAAGGGTTGTTCATTTTGGGATATTGACAGATGCAAACAAACTGGTACCAAGTGAAATTTCGCGCCATGTTTCGCAGCCAAAATACTGTTGGTATCACTGAACCATCGGGTACCAGAGTGACGTTTTGTGGTCCCCCGACTTTTGGTTCCACCTTAGTGAGCGTCCGGTAATTTGCATTATTTTTTTTTTGAAACCCAATCTCACCGCGACACCGAATCTTCAGTTCTCGTCCATCACCGTGTGACATAACCGGTTGTCATCCGCAATGATGACACTTTCCACGATGAATTGTTGCTATTTTGATAATCGCGCATCTGGAATTTGAAAAGCGCAGTCTGTACATGTCAGCAGTCCGTGAGGAGTGTAAACATTATATAATTTGGATCTGGTGTGTTTTTAGTGCGAAAGTGTGATGGTTCTATGTCCGACGAGCAACTGAAAGGTGACACGTGATTTTGAGTCGGGACCGATCGACGCCGGTCCAAAGTCACGCTCGAAGAAAACCGGATTGTGATAAGCGGCTGTGTTCATGTTGCCGGAAAGCACATTTCCCGTTACAGGTGAGTGTATCACAAGAATGATATCTTGTATCAAACAATTCATACTTTTTCGAAAGAAGAAAAGCTCTGTAAACTGTAGATGTACATCTCTCCGTCTCTGTTTGTCAAACAAATGCGAGTGACACGTTTGAAATGCTTTATTTAAGACTATTTTTGTTTCGACCGAAACTGCCAAACTCGGCGGTTTTCCACGTGAAAAAAGAACGGGTAACGCGAGCCACGCATCTCGCTTGACTATATAGAGCCTCGAGCAAACGTGTATTTAAAATACTTCCCACGAAAACGATATTTCGAGTCATCATCGAAGCCGACGGATCGCTCTCCAGACTCATATCTTCTAATTTTGGACAGTCTTTCCTTTTCGCACGATCTTATCGCCCGCGACTTCAAACGCTCAGTTTAATTGGCCCGGAACGAGAAACCGAGCCAGACGACCACGGGCGACGTTAAATTAGACCTTTAATGGTCGTGTTTAGAGCGCGCCGATGTCGAAATAACATCCAAATGCGACTCCCGAGAGATTCCCCGCAAGTCCTCGAATTTCCGCGTGATATTTTTAGCCTCGCGACGCACATTTCTCCCGAAATACACAATATTTTTAATGATCCGAGCTGCGACCATCGAATCATTTTGCTCTACCAAATTGCCTTGGCTTTTTATGATTCAATTTCGTCTTCTTCTAGTTTTGTTTATGTTCGGTTGGGGCGAAATTATTTTTATTGCGCGCATCGAAAACAATGCGAAGTCGATCGCAGCCAAATATAACCGGCGTGCTTTTGACGTTTTATGACCAGGATTTCTCGGAGATCGTTTAAGGAAAATGCATATCATCTTACGCTTATTATAAATAGCTACGCGAAAAAACGGCATTTGACAGTGGCGCACTTTTAAACACGCACTTTTCATGGCAGTCGACTGGTCCGAAATTTACTTGTCGATGTTTTCGATGTCGGTTATATAAGATCAATCCATAAGATCTGTCTGTCTTTGCTCAGAATTTCGAATTCACTACAAAAACCACCGACGACATAGTTTTAGGCTATTTTCAGTCGAAATTTGGCTTCAAAATCGTACCATTATTTTCTTATATTTTTAGAGATTTAACCATTTTTCATGTCGCCAGTTGAAAAGTGCTCTCGAATATTTGGGATTACATTTGATGAGTGGGTTTTTCGGCCGACGATGAATGTGGAACGGGAATCCAACGTGCAACTCAAGTTTATGAAATGCTAAATTTAACATCTGTATTGAATATATTTGCGTAATTTGCTTGTTTCGTATTGTATAATTTCGAGCCGTGTTTAGAATCAACACTTTGATTTGATCTATGAATAAAAATGATGAGTTAGCTAATGTATATATGAGAGTATGGCATTATACAATGTGTCAAACTGCTATTTGTCCTACTGTTGAAAGAGCGTTGAACCAATTTTAGACATGTTTGTAAACAATATCCGATGACATAAAAATCAATAACCAACTTAAGCGTTCATTTAAATATATGAGTCGTTGTTTTGATTGGCATTTTTCATTTATCTCGCTATTCGAATATTCATTTTTCTTTTAAACAGGTTTTATACAGAAAGGAATATAAAACGAATTAAAAAAGAGTGAAATTTCGAATTTATACATTTTGAAATAAATAACGAAAAATTAAAACATAAATTTGATTTTCTATTCATTTAAATACAAAAATGGTTATCAATTAGAGTTGATTTAATTAAACTTACTTTTAATTGAATTTTTTCAATTATAGTTGAAAGACTTGAAATATTCAATGAAACTGTTCATAAGTATCCAAACTGTTATGAAATTTGATATGAAATATTTATTTATTATATACCGATCGAAGATGTATTAACAGAACGTGAATTTACGCAACATCTGTTTTTTCTCCATTTGTCCATCGGGCAGTTTGCGTGTTGTGTGGGCAGATATGTACAATCATCCGCAGTAGTTTAGCCTTCTTAAAATAGTACGATTTCGAAATTCGAAAAAGTAAATTTGCAACAAGACAAAACTTGTCTTTTAAAAATGATGTAATGTGCATTCAACGATTTTAGTTTATAAACTGATACACCGTCAAACTATGCAGAGAAAAAATTCTGTGTAAAAGCAACTATCCTATAATGGTAAAGTTGCGGCTATACTTTGTTAGTATAACTATACATGCTTACTATGAAGCAAATATTTTTTGCAATACATTGTAGTTATTTTTAATGTCTTAAAACATTTTCAAGCTATACTATTTAAATAGTTATTTTTTACGCTGTAAAATCAATTTGAAACAACATAAAAATAATTATGACGATTTTATTTACTTTTTAATGTTAATAATAAAAATTGTAAGAACGTCAGTTTAAAAAAAATGAAAACTATTTTTTTTCATTTTTGCTATTATCAAATATTATATGCCAAATTAAATCACATCAAAATTTAATTCATTCAATACTAATTAAATAATTAATAATTTAATTAGGATTCAGTAATATTAAAAAATATATTTAGTTTTTATAGCTATAGATTGACCATACTTTAAAGTGAATTTCATAAAAAATATACGGCAAATTTAATTTCAATTACGTTATTGTCTTAATTAATGAATATAATTGAATTAACAAATAATTCATTGATTAAACATTTATTAATTCAAAATTACAATAAAAACAGTTTATTTTTGCTTTCAATTATTTCATCATTAAAATATTTATTAATTATGTTGCAGGGGGTATTATGCAGACCGAAGAAGTCGGTATCTGTTCAAAGTCAGCTGGTCTGGATTGCCCTCGAACTCAAGATCCAATATTCAACCACCCTGCTCACATCAAACAGAACTCACAGTGTTCAGTACCTTCACTTCTTTACATGACTATCAAACAAGAACCTCAAGAAGTAGACTCGAATACTAACAAGTTAGTGCAATTTGAATTTAACAAATAACAGATTATTATGGCTAAATTTGTTCCAAATATAGTTAAAAAAATGTGAAAAATATATTTTAATTTACTCACTGAATTAACAAGTGTATTGTTATAAAAATGTTCAAAATAGAATAAACTGTTCTTTTATCACTTTAACGCATTTAAATTTATTCTCAAAATGGACAGTTTAAAGTAAAAAATCAATAAATTATAATACAAGGCTAAAGAAATGTGTTCTTATTTTGTTAACCACAATGAAATTATTTTTTCGGGTGATTTATATAATTATTTATTTAATTTATTATATTAATTGAAAATCCTCTTAAATTGAAAATATATGTAATTTAACACAATTAAAATGCAATCTTTAAATAATCTTAATTATTAAAATATTAAAAACTATTGGAATTTAACCAAATAATATATTCAATTAAATTATAATATATTGTTTTATAATATAATCAATTTTCTCTTTTTAATTTGTAGTGTACAAGACGACGTTGATAGTATTCCTAGTACAAGTGATGACGAACAAATTAACGAGAAGCATCAAAACACTTGCGACACCAATGGCAAAATGTTGGATAAATCGATTAGTGACATAAACAAAGCCAGACCGAGGTAAAAGCATGTCATTCAAGTAACAACTTATAATACTTAGAATTAATCATATTGTATTAATAAATTTAAGATATAGTTAAGCAATGAATTGATATTTTTATACATTTTCTTAAACCGGTCAAAAGTCGTTGATACTTCAATAACACGTTGCGCAGTTTTCCATTTAAATATTTATTTTGCTTATCTTACTTAAGACTCTCACCAGATGCAAGTGTTAAGAACTACTCAACCTAATAATTTTTAAGGGAAGACAAATTGAAGGCACTTAATCATTCTGAGAGTAAGATGCGTAAAGATCATTCATTAAGATAACGTAGCCAAACATATGCAATTTATATACTTTACACTTTCTATGAGCTTAAAAAGATAGCATTTCTTTAAATTCGTATTTCAAAACGCTAATCAATCTTTCTTCTATTGGGTCTGTTTTATTTCACTTAAATCACAGTTTGTGCAAAAATTGCAATGTTTTTGAAAACATTTTACAATCTCAGACATTTCCTCTTTATCAAAGTAAGCATTAAATTATATATCTTTTGAATTAACTAAATCTTGAATTTTCTTTTCCAGTCGCGGTCGCCGGAAAGCTAGATGGAAATTGAAGTTTCACCACCAAGCTCTGCCTCCAGAATATCTAGATCACTACGAAGCTGCGTTAGCTCAAGAGGCTTTGAACACGACACCGGTTTCTGCGCCAGAACCACCAACCACAATCTCTCCAGCAACAACTCCAGCATCACCTACAGTTGTTAATCCAATAGTAGACGTTCAACGCTGGTTACAACGAATTGCTATTATGCAAAAGAAACAAAGTCCAACAACAACGCAGCCGGATACAACACCTTTGACTCCTGATTTCCGGAAGTCAATTATAGCAACACCAACCATTCAACCCAATTCTTGCTCTGTCACAAGTTCTCAAAAATACCAAGCGCAGCCGTTGTCAAGACCGCCTATGAAGTATTCTGATCTTCCCTATATGGGAGAGATCACATTAGATAATAGCAAACCTAGAAGAGGTAGAAAGCCGAAAAAGGCAGACATTTGTCATTTAATTTATAAAAATTATGGTACCATTTTGCCTGGCACTCCGGGACACGAGGACAAATGTCCAATTGATACCAGAGATAAGGCACCACAGGTAGCATTTCAGAGGTAACTAAATGAATTACTTTTTCAACAAATATTTAAGTTTTCACAATCTTTTTATTAAATTTTAATTTAACTAGGAATACAATTTTCAGATCAGATATACAAAATAGGATCAGTAGTCTTTTAGAGAAAAGATTAACTCAGGAATCTCGCAAAGGTTTTATTCCTCCGAATCTTAAGGAACAAGATGAGCCTTTAAATTTGTGTGTCAGGGATGAACATTTTGAAAAACCTAAACTTTTATGTGATAATGATTCACATTTATCAAGGACTGATTCTACTCTTGAACAAGAAGATGTAGACATTTTAGGGACACCTTGCTCTAGTGACTTAGACTCATTAAGCCAAATGGATAGTGTGATTAAAAAAGACGAAACCAACGATAATGATTCTATATCGAATCCTGGTTTCGTTTATTGGCCAAATGCAGGAGTATTTATACACCCCATGACGCTACAATCTCAATTTTTATACTATCAAAAAATGGATCAGGAAAGAAAAAATCTTTTGGCAAATGATTTAAGTTCTCCTGAAGCACCAAGAATTGCACCGAAGTCACAAAACATTGGGTCGGATACGAAATGTGTTTCTGTTAACGTTCCACGAATTTCCAATTTGATATCTCCGGCTGGTAAAAGGTGAAAAAAGAAATATTACTTTATCTGTAGAATATTTGAATTTTTATTAATAGTCTTTTTTTTTACTAACTTCATCATTGATTCATCAGGTCTGCCAATCAAACGCAACCAATCAAACGTAAAAGATCAGCGATTTTTATACCACCAATGCCGACTGAAAATAACAACAATCCAGCAACCGAAGTTAGCATATGTAAATTCAAATTTACTGGTGGGGCGAAACCTAGTTTACAAGAGAAGAAAAGTTTATCTGTAGATTCTGGTGGGAACTTTCGGTACTACAGTGGAACTGGGGACAAGAATATGAGAGGCTATGAATTCTTTCCTCGAGAATCACTTCAACAACCATCGGGTCAAAACATATCCTCATCTGGAACATTTTTAAATGCCGCTGAAAAGATCGCCCAACCAATTCCACATGTTGAAAAAAGTATAGTGGTTCGTAATTTCTTATTATTATAAATATTTGTTCAATGTCAACATAAGTCAATACAACTAGAAGATTGAATCTACAATTTTATGACACTATTTACTTGAATTGTAATTGAATACAAATTATTACACATGTATAGTTTCTATAATAAGAGTTTCTATATCTGAAAATTTATATCATATTTAACTAAAATGAAAAAAAAATTTGGTTAAAGTTTCAAAAATAGAAAGGCATGCATTATTTAAATAACCATACAGCAAATATTTCATTGCTTGTATTTTAAAAATAAACATTTTGAGAAACCCAAACTTTGATATGATAATTCACATTTATTACCACATCAGAAAACACTGAAATAGGAAAATTATTAATTTGAACAACAATTTAGATCAAATATAAGATCAAACTCAACTTTTATCCAAACTAACTTACTTTAATTAGTTCTTTCTCTCCAGTATAATTCTTTTTTAAAATTTCAGTTTTCTAAAGAAGATCAAATCAAGGACTTAATTATGATCTATTAGATCAACTATATTTCAAACAGATCTTATTAAATTGAAATGATTTTAACAAAATAAAAAAGTAACTTGCTTTGAAAAAAAAAACAATTTTATGACATTTTTAACAGATTTCTATTAATTTAAACAGAAACAGTGCCTTTCTTAGTTAGACTGTTTAAAGTTTAATATGATCAGAATCATATCTATCTTCAGTGATCAGACTTCAGTGTTCAAATTGTTTAATCCAGGTCTAATCAAACAAAAATATAATCTGTTAGTATAAAAAAAATAGAAAAGTATAAACATACAAAAATTAAATTATTCAACACATTGTATCTCATTTACTCATTATATATACTAACAAATATGATACATGAGTTCAAAAAAGTATATATTTCTGACTAAGTACGATTAAATCTTTTTAGATAGAAAAAAATATAATCTAAAAACAAACTTCACTATTCAAAATCACACTTGACCAATTCTAATAAGAGATATGAATCAGGCTAAAATTTATATAAGTTTATAGTATTTAACTATAATTAAAATGCATAAACAGATCTTATTTGGTCCAGCCAAACCTGATCTTTTTTATCTCAGACAATACATTCTTCAGCTCACTAATTAAGAATTATTTCTTAGCAGAAAGTAAATCAAGATGATGGAAGACGAAAGAGGAAAACCCGAAAATCTCTACAAAGAGAAAAGCTGGAACAGACTTTCAAGGAGAAGGGTTTTTTGATCCAGACCCAGCAGCTTGAATCTGCAGAGGGCGCAACATATTGTAAATTTCGACAACTGCGGAAATTTACTAGGTACCTTTTCCGAAGCTGGAAGGATTATCTGCCAGGTAACGTACGAGAATTGACGGACAATATGGAAAGTGAGAACCCAGAGGCTCCTGGAGAGAACGAGACAGTTGAAGTACCTGTCAGTCTAATGGAGGATCCACAAATGCTTCCATTGAATTAAATATTATTTTTGTGTTTGCGTGTGCGGGAGTGTTAAAAAAGACGAGTGTTGCAAAGTAACAATTTATATACACATCAAAAGAATCATGAAAACTCTTCGGCATAATTTTACTTTCATTTCACCATTTGAAAATTGTTACAAATTAGTTTTTACATTTATTTGAAAAATTAAAACAGAAATATTAGTAATTAGTAATCCATACAAAATTACAACGAAAATATCTAACAAAAACTTGTAAATAAAAGATATAGTTATGCTAGTATCAATAAGTTTCTTCAACAGGGTACAAATAAAAATTACTCTTTCACCATGACTTTTTTATGCGATTTGTTGTTAATTATAAAATCACATTTTTTGCTTTAAATTTTTTTTACATTTGCAACATTCAAATGTTTTTTAGACTTTGCTTTACACGTTTAGCGATGCATTTTATTTCGATTCGTTACTTTGTTTTTTAGAATAAATATTTTTTTGTTATATGTGTTTAAAAATTCCCATTGTTAAGACAATCTTCTTAAATAAAATATAATATTTTTGAAAAAAACAATAAAATTTTTAAGCACTATATACAAAAATCGTATGCAATAGGAGCGATACAGTGTGATCATTGAGCCAAGTGAAGTTGGCTGCACTTGACCAAATTCCGTCCTGCAGCTAACTTCATTTTTGTCAGTAAAGCATTATTGCAGCCCTTGATGCACAATGTACTATGTAAATCGCTTTGCCAATGTTGCTGATAAATTATTAAATTGTCGCTAGTTGCAATGAAGAAAAATTCGTCCTACAAAGGCAAAGTGTAATTCGAGTACGAACATAGCGTGTCAACATGCGGTTGGCATAATTTTGAAAATTATTTGCCTAAGATACTTGAAATTATCACGAGAACTGTCTAGTCAAAATGATGGACGTCAGAATCTATGTTATGTTTAATATCACGTTTAATATTTACATAATAATTCGAGACGTCTCTCAAAAGTACTAACTTAATCTAGTCTTTTTACAAAAATATGTCATTTATTTATTTCAACAACGTGCAACAATTCACTGTAGATTTAATTAATAAATGTATACGTTTCCGAAAGTGTTCATTGTCATTACTATTAAGGATATCAATTGTGTACTGCAAATCAAACATATTATAAATATATGAAAATATAACTTTATATTATGATAGCACTATTTTTAATTCTACTACCTTTACAATGTATAACAACATTTTAAGAGGTGTGAAATGAAATTAAATTTCAAAAATATAATATGTATTAGATTTTGATAGTTTCAGATTAGAATAATTTAGCATAATAAGAGACAAACATTTAATTAATTAATTGATTGATTAGTGATTTTAAAATTAAATATCAATAAATACAATAAATGTTAAGATTTTAATTAAAATTTCAAAGTTCAAAATTGCCGCCTTTAATCCCATGCGTTAGTAACGCTGCATCCGACAATGGCGACATCGAGATAATCCGATAATCCAAAATGGAGTCTACACGGATGACGTGAGCGTAAAGTTGGCTTGCCTGTCATTTCGTTTCATTTTTACCGTTAAATGTTGTTATTAGTAGTGTTATTATAAACAAATCACATTTATGAATAATTCACCATGGCAGAAAAGTCGAAGAATGCTAGCCATGTTAAACATATACCGAAAGACGCCCAGGTTATCATGTCTATAATGAAAGATATGGGAATAACCGAATACGAGCCAAGAGTCATAAATCAATTGTTAGAATTTACTTACCGTGAGTATTATATTTACATAATTCCTCTAATTTTAAAATCATATTTTAACAACTATCTTGTTTCCTCAATTTTTATCTCTCCGAATTCTTTCAATTCTTACAATCAAAGTTTGTAAACAACATAACTTAACCTCAAACTTCATCAGTCATTTCAGATCAGCTTCAAATAAACTTTGAATTTCGTCTTCATCAATGTTCAAGTTAATGTAAATAATTGGTTTAAATAAAAATGTAATATTCTATGCCAAAATATAAAAAGAAATAAAATATTGTAAATTATCATTGCATATTTTTTAGGTTACGTTACATGTATTTTGGACGACAGTCGCGTATATGCTAACCACGCTAAAAAGAAAATCATCGATCTCGAAGATGTGCGGTTAGCAGTAAAAATGCAGCTTGATCGGACGTTTACAAATCCGCCTCCAAGAGATGTGTTGTTGGACGTAGCCCGTGCTAAAAACATTATTCCCTTACCTGTGGTGAAGGCGAACAATGGTTTAAGACTGCCTCCTGATCGTTATTGCCTAAACTCCGCCAATTATAAACTAAAACCTGCGGTCAAGAAACCTCCGGCAAAATCTCAAAATGTTGGGAATAATGTTACTGGAGCAACGAATAGAATCAAGGTTGAGAATAATAAACCTGGACTTTCGATAGTAAAACGACCAGGAACACTCTCCACGGTAGCCAGAACACAAAGTATCTCAATTCCAAAACCAGTTTACAAGTTTTCCACCAGTAAGTTAAATTATTTAATATTAAAAAAATATTTCCAAAACATATGCTTGATCAATTCGTGTTGTAAAAAATTTAAAGTATTACTTTAAAATATTCTAATTGATAGAATATCTTGAATGATATAGTTAATGGATTATTTATACAATGATAATAACAACAAAATTAAAAGCTCTTAAATATCGTTAAAAATTGAATTAAAAATTAAAAATAATCATAAAAATATGAAACTTTCTATATAAAATGAAAAAAATAAAGAAAATGGTTATACATACCAATAATTTATTTATCAAATTGAATTAAATTT
>JABFQD010001664.1:0-17529 GCA_022817045.1 Psix sp. ZL-2020 | reverse complement strand
ATTTTTTAATATAAAATGTTACACTTTTATGAACCATATGTACACGTATTATGAATTCACTTTTATTATTTACTAATGAATTTAAATGAAGAATTTGTATGAATTCACCTACATTATAAATACAAGTTCTTTTCAATAACATATATATGAATGTTTTCGTTATATATAATATTTCTTTAATCGAATATGAATATGCTTAAAATAACATATACAATTTTGTTTTTGTAAATATGACGTAATTTAACATAATTTTATAACAAGCATGACCTGGTATTTCAATAGAAATAATTTACTCAATTTGTGTAATTTCGAAATTATCATTAATTTTGTGTAAAAATCGATGAACTTTTTGTAATTGTTGAATACACCTTTAAACGAACAAGGTTTTTGTTACAACTTTTCTTGTTACTTTTATTCATTTAAATTTAATTTGTACAAATTTCATTCTTCTAGCGTATATTTTTTTATTCCTCTTTCAAGCTGTAACACACTATAAATGGATTTAGCTATATCATCTAAGTCCGACGAGTACGAAAAATCGCGTTTTCCTTGTTCCAATAACGCACACTTTTGCGCGAGTTTTCTTTGAAGCCGAACAAAAATTCACTTCTAATTAAATTGGAGAATCATCGGGAAAAAGAATCGCTCGATAGTGTCGTTCCGCAAGCCGTTAATTTTCGTGGCACAGCGAAGGACCACTTTTGCTCCCGCAAAGTCCGAACAATCGAAACGAAACGTTAGTTCAATGCAAAAAGGGTGAAATTTATCATCGGCAAATGTCGATTGGCGGTTGCAAAAAGCCGTGCGGAAACGCGTCGACGTCTAAACACAAAGCCGCTCGAAACGAAGCGACGGCTGATTCGAGAGCGCGATAAAATATTCTCTCGCCGAATGGTTGCGGTGCGTTATTTGCCCCGAAGCGCGCGACGTAACTCGAAGACAAACGCCGGAGCTACGGCCCGATCGTTTCTCATGATAATTAGAGATTTACTGTAATTACGTCCTGTCAATAAGTTGCCTCCCTTGTACTCGATTTGAAATACCGATGGCTCTCGCGGCAAAAATAGCCTCCTCCTCTGGCCGCGCGTCAAAATGAACAAATCGATATTCAATAACACCGGCGAAATATCGCCTGCGTGCTCGATCGTTTACAATTATTTGCATTGCGTTTCAATTGCTTCGATAAATAAGAACACGCAAATATGCATTTGCCAGTCCGATTCGTCAATTAATGCAATCAATTAAAACGCAAATTCGACCCTCGAGTCAACTCGTTATTCCCATTTTTTAATTATTAATTTGATCGTCATTTTTTCGCCGAATTCACTTATCGCGATTGGTCGAGGAGTGTGACGTTTGTATAACATCGACAGTGCAGGCCATATGTGGAATAACAATGACCGCAGTTTAAAAGTGGCTGCAGAGAAAAGTGTAGAATACACACTGTGCATCTGATAACTATGATAATGAAGCGAAAAGTTGTACCAATTCGTATGGTAATTGAAAGTCGAGCTAAAACGATATCGTAATTGAAATGTACGATACAGATGATTTATTCTCGTGTATTGATCCCGAAGATCAATACAAGTCACTGCGATGATCCTCGGTGCGCGTAAACAAGTACACCTTGAAATTGAAATATTAATTAGCACAACGTGTATGCATAAATATCAATACAATATTCGCGCAGCCGTAAATAAAAGTATTAAGAACTGGTCATCTGTTTCCTCGACAAACGAACAAATGTTCGAGCGTTAAGGATATGACGACGTGTAATATGTAATCTCATTTTATGCATCGGTGCGACGGCTAACGCAAAAGCGACAATAAAATAAAATGGTCGCGTCTTCGTCGGGGCCAAAGAACTAGAGCCAAGAAGAAAATGAGACTGAATATTATAATATTCACAGTATCTTTAATTAATGCGCATCGGTCGAGAAAACGTCGATTGCAGATAGTGGGGGTCTCTCGCGGCGCACCAATCGGGGCGTTGTCATCGCAGAAGTTGAATTCACAACGATGTCAACTCGACTAATGATCATTTTACGCATTGGATTGGAATATCCGCTAACACTTGGAGGAACAAGTATCCCTATGAGTAGGTAGTTGTCGATCGACGCTCGTTAATCACATGCCGGCTCGCTCGAAAAAAAGCCACGACGAACCGAACGCGAGAGTATAGACGTATACTCCGAATCGGCAAATTGCCAGACTGATATACATGCGCGCAACCATGTACGCGGTGTCTCGAAATTTCACACTACATCGCCTCGAATTTAGCGCCTGCGAGCACGCATCCGTGTTCTCACGCCACCGACTTTTGGTCTCGGTAATAACTTGTAATTGACTTTGCCACCCTACCGTCGTACAATCGATTTTATCGCAAATATTGTTTCGCTGTTTGCTTTCGACCGTTTGAACTTGAATATCAAAAGCAACTTGTCCGACACTTTTTGTTCCGTCGAGAAATGTTCTGCTGTGCTCCACCGTATTTGTTAGTAAATTGAACTAAAGTAAGTAGTTTAACCGTAAATACGCGTTTAAATCAACACAATTTTTGTTAATTCAATGAAACATTTGTGTTTCCGCATTTTTTCCGCGTTTTGTTTATGTAACGAGTCCGTTTTTCAGCATTTCAATAAAGTTTTGATACATAACATTCTGAATTTTATTATTTTTACGTGCATTGTTACTGTAGTGTTTCCTTGCCGGATAAAATAAATATTTGCATTGAACGAAAAAATTGGTTTGAGATACTTTTTTTAAATTTCAAGTATTATATAGTTGAAATATAGATGGAAATATTGTTCTTTGATAAAACTACCAGAAAAAGGGAAATTTGGAAATGATTGAAGTGTTCTAGTTTTTGTTTTATATTATTCTTAAAAATAACAAACGGGATCAATATTTTCAAACAAACAAGTTTGCTGTTTCTGGAAAATACCAGAATAAATGATTTTGGTTCAATCAAATTCTTGTTTTATAATTACACCATTTCGAAAAGATAACTACACGTATTTCAGTTTTTATTGTATTAAAACACGAGCAAACACTTTACCTTCTCGACCTTGGTATAAAAACCCAAATTTCATTCACTTATTGTTCCGTTTGCAACTGGTTCTCATGCAACGTCAGTTGCAATTTAATAAACTTTCCTCTCGGCAGCTATAAAAATCAATGAAAATCGATAGCAGGAATAAAACGGAGAAATTAAAATTGCCGCCTTATTCGCCATGAACGTGCTCGTTTAATGCGTTTGACTTGACAATTCAGTTTTAATGAACGCGGAATAGAATGAAGTTGAATAACATTTTCGTGCGATCAAAATTCCATTTTCATCTATTGAAAGTGTTCGACGCGGCGTTTGCATACATCAGGTTGCATGAAATTATGGGACTCCGAATGTATCGGCCGGGCGAGAAAGTCGCCGATAAATATGTCATTAAGCGTAATAATTTAGCCGGACGAACGCACCGCTTGGTCTCGAGGCGAGCCGGCTCGCGATAATTGAGTCATCTCGCGCGCGCGATTTTGCATTTTACGGCGATCGCCTCGGCCGATCGCCGGCCCTCGTTTTGCCTCTGGCTTTATTGTGCTTTCACTTTCGACCGCCAATAAAAATTCGTCGCGTTCGTTGGTGCTTTTAACGGCCGGCTGCGCGCGCATCCATTCAAGACTTTCTCGGCTTGAAACGAAAAAATCTGTTTGTTTTCAAGCCACTTTTCCAGCTCAATTTTCATATACTTTTTAAGATCAAGCTCGCGAAACTGTTCCGAATTGAGCGTTTCTTATTCGCTCAGCAGTTTAGTTTCGCATAAAAGCACACATACAAAAACACACATATATATAAATATATATATATATATATGTATATTTATACTGCTGCTCCGAGAATGCTTTCTTGTAAATGTTCCTTTGCTGTATTACTTTTGCCGACAGCTTTGAACAAGTATCAAATTTCAGATAAACCTTTAACATCGAGTCGTTTACCTCGGATGCGCGAAAAATCGCAACTTAACGGAATACACAATCGTGCCGACGTTTCTGTCATAATTCAACTACTTTACAATAATAATTATACATTACGACGTCATGTCCTGGCTAATGATAAATAATCTGACTTGTCGCACGACCGTCGATTCATCAGTTTCAACATGCACGTTGCTCGATGAACCGTTCATAATCGTAGACAACTCGAGGTAGCTGCGAAGACGGCATACAAGAATTTGCCGTATGAGAATGTTGCGCTGTCACTTTATGGAAATCCGATACTGTTTTCTGATCGATCGTTTATCTGCTGAGTGATAAAATACCAGTGGATAAAACTGTAAAGTAATGTCAAATATTATAAAATCACAAAATTATTACATTTGTACAGCGTTAGGAAAACGAGTGACATGTTCGAATATTTGTTTGCTGTGTTTTATTAAACACTGGAATTCATAGCAAATATTATGAAAAAGTGGTTAATATTTCATAACGCGTATATATTATACAATTTAAAATACATCACTTTTGTTTATAACAGGTGCAAACATTTTTTACATATTTTACTATAAATTAAAGTCAACGTCGCAGAAAAATCAATTTTTTCCTTCGTAGGAATGTCGTTTTTATCCCATAAGTGTAAATATCGCCTCGAAATGAATGACAATACTTTCATTACGTTTATTTGTTAACACCAAATTCTACGTCTCGAGCGAAATGTTCACCTCAGTTACTTAATATGTCCTTTTATTTACTTTTCCACTTTTGTAAACAATTTTTATGATGTAACCTTTGGCGAAATGTTTCTCTCAAAACATCCAAAGCTGATCATCTCCGCACGTTTGAAATTCAAATGTCCGACAAAATGCATTCATGCAAATTGCTAACGAAATGACTGCTTCGGGTTGAAAGTTAAGTAAGTCGTCATCGTCGTGGGATGATGAATGTATCTGCACGCGAGCGATTGATTGAATTTTCGCAGTAGAGGAAAATGAGAGGTACCGAGAGGTGTGGAAAATGCACTTCAGCGTTGTAGATTTGTTCTAGTCGCTTTTCACAAACAAGGGTCACTGTTGCGCATAAGCTGGCAAGATAATCGCTTCCTCGTTTGAGTCATCGATCGTTGGGCATAAATCATGCGGCCGAGTCGCCAAGGGCCCCGTCGATTAGGCCAGCTCCGATTAAACACCGTGTGTCTTTCTTCTCGCTGACGGTTTCTAATTTAGCGAGCCACTTTGACGAGTCAATCGACCTCATCGTCTGCACTTTTAGCGCTTCGGTCTTTTTGTTTATGTTAATGCGCTAATGGATCTTTATTTGAACAGCGCGGCTGACGCTATCGACCTATCGCTAATAGGAAAAACATGTTGCCTGACGTAATGACTTAATCATACAAATTTCGTTTGCCGAGATTACGATGCTAATTAAAAAACCAACGGCTTTTTTACACGACTGCAGCTTTTCAACGGCCATTTTTCTTCCATCATACTATACAGTCTTCCATTGTTTGCACGTTTAATTAACGATTTTATACTTGTAATTTTTACTCTCAGCTTTGTTTATTATTATTCTTCCGTGCTTTTTATTGCAACCTTTCAATCTTGAATCATTGGTAGTAAATGTGAAAAGGTTCAATTAGGTCGTGGCAAACTAAGCTGCGAGCATTCATGATAAAGTTAATATAGGTGTTTTCTGCGATTTTATTAATATAGACATATTAAAAACATTTAACGAATTATTAAAATAGTTCAACTTGGTTATCTTCATCGATTCTTCATTTTCGTAGGATTCTATCCAGGAAACTATGCAAAGTAGTTCCGATATAATATCAGAAACTAATTTCATTTTGTTTTGGCTTTTGTACACGAGCTATATTCTTAATCATATTTTAATTTTGTTTCACTTTATTGATATCTCAATTATTTCTTACGATAATATAGGATGTAACTAGCGAAACCTTTTTTTTTTGTTTGTTTATACTCGATGTGTTTACAAATTAACAACGAATGTGATATGCAAGGAAATTGGGCGTATAGTGAAGAAACAAAAAAAAAGTATTAAGTTCACGATTTAGCAATTCTTGGTGGAGTATATCGACAAAGTCAGAGACCCAGCAGACTTGACTGTAATTACGTCGGTAACGATAATATATGTAGATCAGGGCTCACGGCTGGAAGCCGTAGTCCATAACGTTTATTCCTCGAAATTTTCAACTTTGAAATTCCTTGGAAAGAACCGGCAAGAGCGTAAGACACTTAAGTGTTCCTCGTCGACCCTTATGTACATTATTTGTCTTAAGTCACTTGCGGGAAAGTTGAACGCTAATGCTCCCGAGGCTCGTTACCGTGCGTTCCGCGGCTCAATTCCTTGCGGCGTTCGTGGAGTCTCGCGCCGTATAGCCATATCGCCGGAGGTGGATCGCCTCCTCCTTCTCCAAGGCGAATGTATAATGAATTTATACGCGATCGCCAAATTTATCATGCGACCGCGATATTAATTATCTCGTCGTTCGGAGCGAATGGCACTTGATCTTTTGCGAAAGGTCGCGTGAGTTGGTTTGCGCAACGCGCGGCTGGTCAAAAATGCGCAATCAAATCACAATGCGATGTTTAATTCAGTATCAAACCGGTATTAGCGCTTATTCCCTTCGGCTGAAACGGCACCGGGAAGCGCAATGAAATATCATTTCAACCGACGGATCGATTTTGCGGCTTGGGAAATACCACGTGGCGCTGTCCACTTTTTTGCCCCGTTTAGCGCAAACATGATAAATAAAGCCATCGGCGGTTGACTGACACGCGTGCGCGCGCGCTTCTCGGCTGCGGATTAATCGGCCGGCCGATTTTTCCCGTCTCGTCTAAGGCATTTATGCTTTTTTAAATCGAGTCGCGCATTTATCTCGGATCTACGTAAACATCTATTTTCGACTTGATGGATTGCGCAAATATTTCTTCATCGTGTGCGCGAGCGTGCATGCTAAGTGATCGGCGAAAAGTGGAGTGAAGGAACCACGCGGACGCTTATGTGTATATATGTTCAGTGCGCTATCGCCGACTGAGCGATCGATTGCTCGTGTTTATCCGTCGCTCAATCTTCAACTAGGAGAGCCCGAGTGTCCGAATGAGGTGTGGCCAAATCGGCCGGCCGACAAGCCACCATTGTCAGAGTCGGCCGGTCGATCATCGTGACACACGCCACTCTCGCGCGGCTTTGTTTTCCGTGCAACGATTGCGCGACTCAAATTGCCGATTACACAAGTTGTACATATGTAAATCCGCGCTATCCGATCGCGCTTTTTTCGCGCCCGCCGTTCCATTTCCACTTTGTTGCGCCGCCGAATTTCCCTGCAACATAAATATTTATAGCTCTGTTTTGCGGTTGTCATTTGAGGCTCACGAGATTCGTGCAAACCTCACGAACTTGATCAACGACCAAGTTTCGACTTTTCGTTCTTGACCGCCGGCTGCAACGTTGCGCAAATTGATTTAATAGATATGCTGTACTTCGTATTTAGAGAACGAATAAAGGATCATAGATTAAAAAATATTGGGTCAAATGGAAAAGTCTACCGGAATAGATTGTCTCGCAAATATTTCGCGGTTTCGATTACATTCAACGAATGAATGGAGCTTTCAATTGAAATGAAAACTGTTTTGTTCTTTGTTATTATAACCTGAGAATTCATTTTGTTCAATTAATATATACTAACTGAAATTTGGTTTAACGATGTAGCAAGATATAGAATTTAAAATTTAATGCTCTGATGTATTTTCATTGTCAACAAATATTATTTTGTATTCGAAATAATAATAATAATTAAGTAATAAGCAAGTTAAAATTTTGATAGCTAATAACTAATTATAAATGTTATATATGTAAAATAACTCAATTTTTATTTAAAAAAGATAAGATTATTTTCGATTATTATTATGATTACATGTTTCTGATGAAAATCTTAGTATCCCTAATTATGTAAATTATTGTATAATTTTATGTCGCAATATAAATAGCTTTCAATTGCATACATTAAAGTAAATAATATATTCTAATGGTAACATATTTTAGGTTGGTATTATATTTCTATAATTAGAACCAGGAACAATAAAAATGTATGGACCTTTGATAATCGCTGAATTATGGTTGTTATGCGATTCTGGTCATCGTCTTAGAAGTAACATTTTATTACTTGAATCTTGAGTAATTTTATATATAAATTATTGATTAGCTATACCTTATCACATAACCTCTCGTTTAGTCTTTACTTTGCTTAAAAAGCGCTACCACGTAGTCGCCGAGTTCATTGCATTAGTAGAACAAAACCAGACGGTCGAATTGTAATTATTCTTCAGATAGATGGGACTGGGGAACTTATTCTTACCATGAGTTATACATCAAGCATCAGCTTCTACCTTGAACTACCACATTTTTGCGATTCTTCGTTTTTTTCGCGTGATACGGTTTTTTTTACTTTTTGTGTTTTACAGAAATAGTGAAGCAGATGATAATAATAACGAGTAAATAATTTTAAATTGTTTCCAAATGTGAAATAGTTTGTGATCACTTTTATGTTATGTCTATTTCTTGACCAACTGAATGATTTTATGTTTATTAAATTTATACATTTTTATCATTTGGTATAAGCGATTATTCATTAAGCGAACTATTTTAATACAATTACAATTAATTAATTTGCAAGTTGGAAGACAAATTAGGTATTCATTCAATTTGAATGTATTGCAATACACAACTACTAAATGATGTCACACAAGTTTTGCTGGAGTAATTGCTTTAATTATTTCAAGTATTCTTTAAAAATAAGCCAAGAGTGAACATTTTTCAATAACTAAATTCTATTAATTAATATAAAATTTTGTAATTCTACAACACTTAAAACTTTCTCAACTTAAAAGTTCAGATTTTAAAATGAACATTGAAATGGCTTCATAAAACTTGGGTTTTTTTAACAAAAAACACTATGGACTGACGTTAAAATTTCAGTGCAGAAGTAAAAAAGAAAAAAATAGTTTCATATTTACAACCATCATACTGATCATTTATTTTCAATGCTCATGACTTTGGAAACTTCTCTCAAGCCGCTAAAAGCCCTGCCAGTCTTTTTTTGACAAGCAATCATGACAAAACAATCCGAATGATCCCAATTTTCGTCGAAAGCATTGCCAGCTAAGCGAGCAAGAACGGCTATTTTCATGATGAAGATATTTCGTATGATACGAAATATGCGTGGAATCCGGGTGATTTGCCGGGATGTGCGGACAAAAAGGGTTTTGCAAAGCATGTGGGGCCCGAGCACGGTCTACTGAAGTCTCATGGTCTGTTGACTCGCACAAATCCGTCTGCAGTCTCCGGGCGATTGTGCTGTTCGTGTGGACGTCAAGTCCGAGCGGCCGTCGGAGTCGCTATCGCACGACCAATCAGCGCCGCTTTCAACTGTTGAATCGATTTCATCGTGGATCCCCGCGCGCATAAAATATGATGTGCACGAGACGCACGCGTTCTTTGACGCAATCACCGAGCGAGCAGCGGTGAACTCTGGCGTTCAAGCGGTTACTCTGAGAGTACGGATAAGAGTGCAAGATAAAGCGCTAAAGGAGAGACATAAAATACGCGCAACTCGCTATACTGCCGAGAGTTATCGCGATTTTTCGTGAGACAAAGGAGCCAGTCCGGGCAATTAAGCCCGCCGAAATCGCGATAGTCGCAATTAAAGACGCGATTCTCGTTGGACGCTTAGTTCGCGGTGCTATCGGAATGTTGCGTGATCCCGAAAACCGTGTATGCGGCCGCGTGGGATCCCGAGTTCGGCTAAACGTCTGGCTGTTTAAAACCGCATGTACTCGCGGGCTAATTACACAATGGTTCTTTGGCAAACGTGCAACTATTAATTATCGGCATCGTTGGTGCATATTTCACGGTGCTTATAAGTTGCAAATTACAGCCGCTGTGGCGACGCTGAAAATGTCCCGCCGGGCAAACCAATTGCTCACGGCTCGACTAGAGGAACTCTAACGCCGATTGCATCTGGGCAATTGCGTGTGATGGATGGCATTTTGAAAAGAAAATTTTCAGTTTTCGTTACATTCTCTGACAAATGTTATTAAATGTTGCTACATACTTGAATCTTTATATAGTTACTCAGGTGTTCTATTTAATGTTTCATAATCGTACCACATATGTTCCGTACATGATGTATATACTAAATAATTTATTGTTTAATGTTGTTAGTAATTAAATATTATGCAACGACGATTTTTTCTCACTTTTAATTTGAAGCTATTCTTATTTATTTGTTGCGTTCAGTACACCTCGTTTTGAATCATTTTGAGAGAAAATGCATAATATTCATCCTTAATTTTTTGAGACTATATAAGTATATGTTTTACGAAACGTATAACCCTAGCGTAGAGGATTTAGATATGTATTTCTAGTTGGATATAGTTGAAATTCGAAATAATAGGATATCTTATCTTTTCGAAAATTGATGGACCATCAAAAATTATACTTACATTCAAGTTGTAGTTCACTTGAAGTTTTTGAGTTTAATTTATTTAAATTTTATTGAACTTTTAATCCAGCGTCTTTTATATGATTAATTTAGTTTTAATTTTTAATTATGAACTGAATTCTTTGTGAATTTCATTTGATTCGCTAGATATAATACTGAGCATAATAAATGTGGGTTCAAATAATATATTATAATTTCAAATAATAGCTAATGATAAATTTGAGAATTCATGATTTATTTTGTTTATTATAATTTGCATGACTAAAAGTCTTTTATCCATTGGCAAAGGTATATTTATTTGCGCTGTCGTTTAGTCAAAGAGCTCGATTTGCAATGATTTCATATTATTAGCATAAAGTGGCTTTTGGTTTTAGTAAAATCATTTCGGCCGATGATGATCTAAATGATCGCGATTCTGAGTTTGAATTATTGCCAGTTTCTGCATTCGATTGAATGTTAAAACAGCTTCTTGTGATTTCAATGTTTTATTGAACTTTAATTTGTGTCCAGAGTCAGACTATTTAGTTTACGTGTTTTACATTTGATTAATTGTAACAAATAAAACTCGTCATAATTAAATTTTCATAAATAAAATAAATGTCATAAGTTAAATTTTCTATTTAATTTTTATTTTGTCTATTAAATCTTTGTGAGTGTGTTATCTAAAAAATGGATAACATCTTGAATTTAGAGTTCGCCAATGTTTTGATTTCGACGCTTTATAATTTAGAGCAAAGTACTCGAGCGAAACATTCGTTTCGCTCGAGTATATGTATTTTATCTAACGCCGTAAATGCCAGAATTCATGAATGCTTTGACTTTGTTATAATTGAAGTATGAATTAAAATAATAGGAAATCGTAATTTGAGAACAATTAAATTTAGTTTAAAAAAATTTGAATCAAAATTATTTAAATAAAAGTGCCCTTCTTTTCACATATTTTGATGTAGATGCACCATATCGGTTTCATATATGATAAAATGTTTTATCAAATACTTAATACAAACTTGATGGGTAGAAATTCTTTTAGTGAAAAAGATGATGTTTTCTTTTAAAAGAATTATCCATTTTTTATAAACTAAAAGTAATCATCTTGAGACAAAATGAAGATAATTTTTCTCAAGAAAAAAAATAAAAAACGGTTATGAAAATAGAAGCACTATTATACTAAAGTAGTACTTTGTAAAACAAAGAGTCGTTTCTCCAATAAAAAGAGAAGGCTTTTATTCTAGAGAATTCTTTTTGCATCAAAATAATTTTATTTAAAAAGAATTACTTTTTTGATCTACGATTTTTCTTTAAATGCTTATGAATCATTCATTATTACATTTCCATTTAAAAAATATTGAACGAAACTTCCGTAAGTCTTAGTATGTAATCTATAAAGTGCAGATCAATGGCGCAAAAATATTTCCGTTACACGTATGTAGCATAGATAAAATTGGACATGAGCGATAAGTTGCACGTTGGATGAGAAAAGTCATCGAATATTTTTGCGGTACGATCAAGTTCGTTATTGGAGTGGCGTGAAATCCCATTGATTCAATCTCCGGGGCCTTATTATCCCGAGGAAGAGGAGAGCAAAAAGAGTAGGGTGGGGAAAGTCGTTGTTTGCGTAAGCCCGGGGTTGTGACACGGGCGGAGTCAAAGGATCGCCCGGGGCATTTGCATTGCTAATTCCCGCTTGCCAGCGGGTAAATAAATTTGCGGCCGTCGACGCAGCTCGTTAGGAACTCGTCGATCAAAGGACTCGCCTAGTTTGCGTATTGGCTGATGAGTATCTGCGTCAGCCGGACAGTTCCGTTAACGGCGACTGACGACTCCGGCTCGTTAATCCGCGCGCGTCTTATCTTCGCCAGTTTCTCGCCTATTTTGCCTTCGAATGTGCCGACAACGCGCGATAAAGCCGCGAGCCAGCGCGATTACACGCTTAACGAGCGTAACTCACGCCGCGAAGGTCCCTTCGGAGGGAGAAAAAGTTGCGCGAGTCGAGACCCATCGTAGCAAAAACGAGGCCAAAAAGTGAGACTCGCTACAGATGATTGTTTGCCAATTATTTCTTTTCCGTGTGTTTTTTCCACAACGCTGAGTTCTTCCCTGCGAAACGAGACGTCTCGCGGTGGAACAGCTGGTCGAGCCGCTAATTGACGGCGCGCAACAAATTGCAAAGTTGGAAACAATTTAGCCAACCTCCGCGGACGTATTAAATCGTTACCACGCGGAGAGCTAATCTTGCAGCATTGATATTCAATCAGCCGAACAACGAATTAACTTTCGTTTAATAAATTGAAGCTGCGCGCTATCCCACATTGGCTTCGCAATTACCTAGCGCGCACTGCTGGGATACTCGATCTTGCGGAATTTCTCAGCGAGAAAGTAAATTGATTGGGAACCCGTAGCGGTGCCCGATATCGTTTATCATAACGGCATTTGCAAGAAATGAACACAAGAAGCGCAGTTGGCGATGAAATCTCGCGGCCATGGTGTTCGTAGAAGTGGCATTTTTATAAACAAGTGGATCTGTTCAACTTGAATCAAATAGCGGCTAAAGCAGAACTAAATCGGATAGAAACAAAAATCAATTTAATTGAAAATGCAAAACAAAATGTTTGATATTTATAACAAAACATTTTTAATACTATAACAGATAAATATTATAATTATTATAATGCATATTTTTATAAGAAGTTTATAGTTCATGTTGTGAAAGTTGTTCATAATTATTATTTCTCAATTTTTAAAATCACTAATTTTTATAAAATAACGTAAAAATGTCTGCAAAAATAATCAAGTTTCTAAATGGTGATGTTTGTGCTTGATTCTTTTTATATTGCAGCTAGTTTATGATTTACCTCGCGCATACAATAGGTTCAAATTTATCTTTATGATTATGTCGAATTTACAATCATTACTAATTTAAACAAATAGCAACCAATTTCAAAACCTTACTATTATGGGTTATTATAGGTTACTTGTCCATTGATAGTTTGTTACTATAGAAATGGAAAAGTATTATATATCTTTATATAATGTAATTCAGGTAGTTTTTGAATCAGACATTGAAAATGATTTCCATCAAAGTCTTTATATTTCATTTTATGCTTGTATGAAAAATGAATAGAAATTACATTGAACAATTTTCAAGATATAGAGATTAATTATTACTAAAACATTTGTAAAAGACTGAATGTATAAAACTGAAAGCCCATAATTTTGACTCGGGGTATTGGTCAGAAATTGTTAACCAACCACCTGTTCCAGATAATAAACTATATCCAAAAGCCACGGCCGGACCATTTTTAATTTACATCGGAATCAACTTTCGAATCGTTTTTGTGATTCGTTTACGAATCACCAGCCGTTAGCAAACCAATATGAATCTGCGCGAATTACGTTGAAATAATTAGGTTGCGCCAAAGTGCGCAGACAGGTCTCAGCCTCATTACGTTTTTTGCCCGCATCGAATGAAGATCTACACCCGGAGGATGGAAGCGTGAGCAAAAATGGCCGACTTCCGAGTGCACTTCTATCATCATCATTCACCGTCTAAGTTAATCTACAAGCGTAATGAGTGTAGTATGCGGATGCACACGCGTGCAAAGGAATCGCGCGGAGCGTAAAAAGGACCCGCCATTTTGCAAAGCCGTCAGCGAGCCGTAAATAAAGTGCGAGATTTCGTTGGTATAATGGCGGCGCGGGAATGGAAAACACGTGGGGAGAGAGACCGGGTGTTACAAATAATAGGCCGGACAAAGCCGCATTCGCAATGTAAATTTCTCCGTCATAAGCACCGGAAACGTGCGCGTTGCCGGATAGTCGAATCTGCCTTATCGATCGAGTTGGGTTTCGTGGAAATCCTGGAAACCCGCGGCGGGACCGTTAACTCTCGAGAGCGCGCATTGTTCGGCTGCTAACATGGCCGCGAGTATGCTAATTCCGTGATTTTTTTCACCAGTCAAGGGCTGCCCTGGAGGTGGGGCTGCCGTCAGCCGGAAACCGAGCCTGGTTGGTTGGCCGACCGGAAACTCACGTCGTTCGCACTGCCTATGCCGACTTAGCCGAACCCGTTTATTGTAATTGCCACTCGAATTATTGGCCCCTCAGCCCCTCTTTCTCTGGAACAGGCGCGACCGTCGGTTCTTCGTTGTGGTTCTCACGCAGACCCACATGGGGGGCACGACTGTTCACGAGAGTCTTAATTTGCTCTTAAATGAGACCGTGCGAGGGATGATCCTCCGGGGCTCATGGAGGGCTCACGTTTTCCAGATCCGCAACCGACTGGAAGAGTAGCGAACGTGAGCTCCCACGTCAGAGCCATTAGAGCTAATCGCGCGACTCGAGTCGAAAATCAACGAGCCATTAATTCGACGACGAGCTTTCGGGTCGGATATCTTTGCGAGAACAAATAACGGACCAGCCAGAGCGATGGTTTATTTTTCTCTCAAGATATTTCGATACACCTGTTTGTTTGTTTTTCGTTCGCTCGCTCCCACAAAAAGGGATTCGGCCGCGCTGAAAGCATTCGTTTGTGCACCTTTACACGGCTTTTAACGCGATTTATTTATTTTCGCGCGCAAAAAAGGAGAAGAGGCGGAGTGAGCGAGAGAGCGCGAAATGCTGGAAAAGAGCGAGCGCTTCTTTGAAGACCGCATACGAAATAATCGGGCATTAAAAATGCATTAAGTAATGAACAACGACTCAAATCAGCTTGTTGGCTTACTTGCGCGGAGTGTAAGCTTCACATCCGCGTGCGTTTTTCCGTCGACCGCACTTCGGCGTATTTGCATATCATTAACGTGGGAGACTTTTCTGCGCGAGACAACGCGCAACTGTATAATGATTTCATACTTTTAAACACATTTCCCATGACTGGGTATTCTAAAGACTGCCGTCGCCGCGGACAAACAAGGCTTCTTTTCATTAATCCGCCTCGAGAGGATCCCGAAAAGCATTCTCGGTAGAAGAGCTTTCTGAGTGCACAAATAGCGTCGTATGTACACCGAGAGCGTCTTCTAATTCTGTTTCTACGTTGTCCTCATTGTGATGGATGTTTATTCAAACAGTCCTGGATTGATTCATTTTTTCGACGCCCGGCTAACGTAAACCTAAGCTATGTCCCGCCACAAAGAGAACTCACTGTCAACCACACGGACATGTTTACTTAAGCAACGCTTTGACATTTGGCAAAGGTGTAATACGTTCCAGCTGCAACCATAAAATCATTACCATAAAGGGGAAAACTCCGAGCGTATATGAATTTGGTACATATTTGAATTACCACATGAATTCGTTTATCTGATTATTCATTTGCTCGTAAGACCGACTGTGAGATGATATTTTCATATCCACAGCTTAGTTCAGACTTTTTCAGCTCAAAACTTTTTAAGTTAAGCTCATAGTTTGACATAACAAAAACCTGTTCCTTCGAACAGGTTCTTCGTATTTATAGTTACACTTTGTTTGTCGCTATTTATAAATGGCATAGTATGTCAATATATGACCGCATTTGATTTGTACAGCTATTTTTAAATTTGTGAAAAATGAGAAGCAATTTTTCGTATTTTATGTATCTAGTTTTAAACCAACATAAAGTGTCTTCTCCGGTAACAAACTAATTTGTCTTCTGTTTCATCTCCTATTCTGATAAATGTTTCGTTACACTTGAGATTTCAATAGTTCAAAATAACATTGCCACAAATAAACAGAACAACGCGATTATTCGACATGTAGGAAGAGCTACTGTCCGATGTCGATGTCCGAAACTTCGTTACTTTCGATCAATTTAACGCGAAATTTGGCTGGTCGACTAAATTATGCAGAGCCGCAATTAGGCAGCCAAGTAGTTTCCTTTTTATTACTGTGTTCACTTAACCGCATGAATGATTGAGGCCAACCGAGAATTCTATGCAGGAGATTCGCAGCTGAGCTCTTGCATACATACGTAATGTACTGCGGACCACATAAACTTTGATATTGATCAGAACATAGTAGCAAGTT
Source organism: Psix sp. ZL-2020 (assembly GCA_022817045.1). Taxonomy (NCBI): domain Eukaryota; kingdom Metazoa; phylum Arthropoda; class Insecta; order Hymenoptera; family Scelionidae; genus Psix; species Psix sp. ZL-2020. The sequence goes on along the minus strand of JABFQD010001664.1, from coordinate 1,022 downwards.
GATGACTGATAGATCAAGCTTTAATGCATACCTAAGGTACCGTCCAGAGAGAACGAGTGCCTGTCGCTCCTAAGCGCCCAGGAGCAGAGGTCGCATGTGGTGAGTCCGTCTGTGGCGACGCCATCCTCTGGAAGGTAGGGTGGCCTCGGTGGCGGTGGCACGAAGCTGCCTATGACGGCCCAGAGGGAATCCGCGTCGTTGCCAATTCCCGTATAGTACAACAGCTCCTCCTCCGCCACCCCGGCGAACCAGTCCATGTCGTTCACGCTTGGATTAACGGTATTCGTGCTACTGCTACCCGAACCGACTACCGTCACCTAAAAATAAAAATTATTTAGTTATATGCTATGTTGAAAATGCTGAATTATTAATTTAACAGAAAGTCAAATTGCTAAATACAGAATGCTCTCTAAATGACTAGTTACACAGAATAATTCTAATACAAATGAAGTATGGATTATATTAATAGAAAATTAGAAAAGTCACCTAAAAATTCTTGTACTATCACAGTAAATAGGAGCAATTTTATAGTTCGATAAAAATTTCAATGAAATACCAAATTTTGTTTATGAAACTATTACAAGATCACTATTGAAATACGTACATTTTAATTGTATTTAATTGGGAAATTTACTGTCATGTAAATGGATAACAACACGTATGTAAAACATGTATGATATAACCGCAGGCATTAAGAAACGAATTAGAATCCATTCCAGATTGGTGTTAGATATATCTCAATCTATTCATAAAAAAAATGAATAAAGCAATATATAAATTTAGCTTCGAGGTAGACTGAAATCAACTCCATTGGCTATATAGAATTGGTAACTGAGGATATATATAATGTTAACTAAATAATAATAATCACCTTTATATAACACGTTCTTGAATTTGAATAATAAATATCGAATTTTTAAGGAGTTTCATTGATTAAATCAAGTTGAAGTAAAATGAATTAACTTCAAATCGTTTTACGTTTCATTATAGAATTTGATATGTATTCTAAATTACAGAAAGTT
>JABFQD010001663.1:0-17530 GCA_022817045.1 Psix sp. ZL-2020 | reverse complement strand
ACTTAACAAATTATGAAAAATATTATTTTGTACAAAAATGTATATTATTATAAAAATTTGATTAAAAAAATATTGTCAACAAAATTCCAATATCAAAATATTCTATAACTATATTTACATGACAAATCATACTTTTCGTCTCTTTATCAGCAATACATTTTTACTATGATGCTTAGTAACGAAACAAACATAATCGACTTATCAAGTGCTAAGTTAAATTGTCGTCAGTTAGAAAAGTATATTACAATTTTGGGCGAGAGAAGTTCGCACGCGATGTGCAGTTGAGAGATATCGCCAAAGTGGGGACAGGAACGCAGCGATGTGATTGGCAATACGCGAGCCTTGAAGTCAGAAAATGTACTTTCCACGTTAGCGCATTGTTTCGTCAAAGGTCGACTAGAGCGTTCTCATGGCCTCACTAGCGAGCGTGTCAGCGAAGGCGCGCGCGATCGTCATCTAACTCAATGCCAGCTGCCACGCAGCCGTGTTGCTGTTTCGTTGCTGCGTCCGCCCCTTTTATTTTCTAGCCTCCTGCCTAATGACACGAGGCACCGTTTCGTGGAGCAACGCTGTCTGCTCCTTTCCATCTGTGTTCGGCTCATTAACCGATCCGATGCCGGATCGCGACGCTGATAAATCCACCGAGAAATCCGCGGCGGCGGCCGTGTTAACTGCCGGCATTTGTCGGCGACTGCGCACTCGCCGTGTTGCACTTTGATTTATACCGCTCGCCAGCTTCATCCGCAAGGGATCGTGCTCCGAATCGCAACATATGTGACGTTAGCGACCAACTTATCTGTTTCATTATACAATTTTTATAGCTTTTGTACATTATTTATATATAAGTGCCCGAGTTTATATATGTCTTCATATTGTATTTTATGCAATGAACTAAAGCAATGTAAAGCTACATCATTTTTACACTACTGGCAAGTTAAAATTACAGAGCTTACGGTGTATTAATAAAATTGCAACATAAAAGGTGTAGTGTCACGTGTGATATTGTTTTGATTGAAAACAGATTTTGGACGTTACTTAAAATAATGTTTTTATTTCAAACATTATTGTGCAACTGAATTATTCATTTATATTTTACAAGTTACTTGTAATTTCGCTTCAAATTTTCATGTTATTTTTTACAGTTATATTAATATATGTTTCCAAATAATAAAAGGAATTCGGTTACTGTAAGTTATTTTTCATGAATAAATATTTGAAATTTTCCATGTTATATCCATTCATATGTTTATACGTATATACATTGATGTAATTAATACAATACACTGTAGTTATATATATATATATATAATATGTCATAATAACAATCGTTTAATAGAAAAACATGCTTATTATTTATATCTTTTTATTGTAGAAATATTTTATATAATTCTCATGGCTTTCTTTTCTCTGTAATATTAGATTCATAATTACACGATATGAATCTGAAAATACATAAAAAACAATTCAATTCTATGTAATGTAAGGTCGAAACCTATTTGTAAAGTTACATTGAATCATAGTACAATCACTATTTTAATATAAATTTATGACTTTCGATGATTGCTTGTTGCCCGTGACAGTCATTGTACTTTCTCAACGCATTTTAACATGTATTATTTATGTCTTCATATCTGTATTATATATGTATCACATATGCATTTTTACACATAATATCTGTTTAAATATACATATACTGCACAAAATATTTATGAACCACATTATGACAAAACTAGACTCGGGTTTTATCGATATTATCACTTTTCAGTAGTTATATACTTTATCGCTGAATGAGCAAAATGAAATCTGTTGGTATGTAAATAAAGAAACTGCGCCCAAAGTTTGAAACGCACTCAAAACTTAGGCAGCACGATAAACGCCTGTCTAATAACTCTACCACTGGTATGCTGTTTTGTGAGGCAGTCACGCGACCTCAGCCGAGAACAAGTCGGCACTATTCGGCCGAATACGACAAACTCTCGCTCGGAGCCAACGCTTAAGGGCTCATCTTCGGGACGTATTAGTTTATGTTGCAAAATATTACTCTGGCCACAGTCCTACATATTGCGTTTATTGTTTCCGAGAACGTGTGGCGTGTGTAACGGCCACGCCATAAAAAAAATCGCGGCATTGATGCGCCACGGCCTTATACGGCCACGCTAAGTCACAGTTTGAGCAAGATTAATGGCTCGGCTTCATTCATCGCGGTGGAATGAAATTTCACATTGTCGCGGATCGATTCTATGATACCTGCCTGGCGGGTATGCTTAAATCATTTTTATCGCGCCATTAGCAATGTAGATCCGTAAATCTACATTGTAAAATTGCCACGTAACGTTTCGAACGAGTGTCTCTTGTCAGAAAACATCTGTTAAGTCAAAGCACAATTTCGACGTGCGTCAATTGTGTATGGGCGCTGTAAATATTATAGAAGACATTTCTTTAATGAACAATTTCTCAAATTTGTTGCAAAACCAATACTTCCGGGAAACAATTTCTGTTTTCAAATTTGAAATTTGCAACATTTCTCGTGGAAAATTATACTGAAAGGAAAATAAACTTATTCCGCGGTTAAAATTGTACTTTTATTTTGATTTATTTGGACAATTTCAACAAATTTAAAATTAATCGACAGGGATTTGTAAATGCAGAACTCTGTAAATAGAAAATTTTCATTTTGAAAAAAATGCATTTCACAGTTTAAATATACTTTAAAATATAATGTAATGTAATGTATGGTGTGTAGGAATATTTCTAATAGCTAACCAGATATCAGTAATGCGAACAATATATTTCCATTACATAGATTATACATGAAAATATATTGTTTTGAATAGAGGAAGATATTACGTTTTAAACACTCATGTGAATATAATGATACGCACAGAAAAATTTCCATACGATTATTACATAGCAATTTACTAATTTTATTCAGCTTATCTGTTGGTCGCTATAACCCGAAATGGTGTCGCTTGCAGTCGTCGATAAGCCCGACAGCTTTATGGCTTTTTAATCAGTTGACCACGCAGTTCGCCAACTAAGCTTGTGACCCGAGCTTGCAAGCGGAGCAACGTCCCCGGTGACGATTTTCGTTATCACCCTGCAAATATTCCAATTGGCTTAGCTTTTTATCTCGGCTATCGTCGCCTCGGAACTGTCACGATGACTCGTCTTATCAGCCAGTTATTACAACTTTTGTATAACAATTTTCGCGACTCCGATATTCTCGAGTTTATCTTTTTGCATTTGTCTGGCGTCCAGGAAAACGCCTTCGAACTGACGCAACATTTGTCAGCCGCAAAATCGGATTGAAAACGCAACTGCGCGGACATAAATAACGACAATTAAGGTTGCGAATTGTGTGTCTGCGGCATCAATTTCCCGCGTCAGCGTTGTGTCGGGAAAAGAGGCTCCTTTCCTTGAATCTCATTAGCGTCTGCGCACTCTTCCTCCACTGCTTTCCGAACGTTAATTAATACTGAAAGAAGTTAATCGTGCGATTTTTAAATATGCAAATCGATGCGTCCGCAAGCAATTACGCCGAGTCACGAGTGGAAATAACGCCACGGTTGCATCACTAAGCTGGGATTTTCATTTCCAAGATCCATGTCATAGATTGCGCGCATCTGTCACTTTTTCGACGGCTCATAAGATCCGAACATACGAATCTACAACGTGCAGGAATTTATGTCTAGCGACGAAAAAAATTGCTTAACTTGCTCACACAGTGGAAACATTGATTAAAAAATACTACTCTGATAAAATGCGCGTGTATGACATCAACCGCATGAAAAATGTATTTTCTGTTGATAGCAAGTTTAATCCTTTAAATATCGTGTAAGTTTAATTTGTGTCTTAATTTTAAATTTTAACGTTTTTTAGAAGCTCAAATTAAAAACTATGATCACTATAAGAATAATAGAATATGTATAAGTGACAATAACAATTCTGAAAACAATTTTCAAGTACATTTTTGGCTAATTTTTATCACAGTTAGTAAGAGCTTATGATATCATTTTTAATTCAAAATAACTGTAATAAAATTGTGATTGTAAACCTAGATCTAAAATGAAATTTTTTAAATCATTCTGTAGAACCAATATACCGTCATAAAAGATTGTTTGGAAAGTCCAGTCGGTTTAATTTTAAAAGGTCGCAATCGTGATTCGTGCGCAAGCAAGATGAATCCTATACACCCTTGGTCGGGTCTATCGTGCGCCACGGGATCTGTTGACACGCGAACGATAAATAGCTCGACGCCATATGGCACAAAAACCGTCATCATTACAAACTCATGTATTCAAAACCGCCGGCAACAAACTGTGCCGGAAAAATTGCCCACAGAAGTCATGATCTGCGTGTCAAAACTTTCCTCCAATCTTGTCCGGGGCGACGTACCGAATCGCTAAACGAACGGACAATTAATCACCGACTCCTCCCTGCGCGCAAAAGCTTTTACTTTAATTAAGATCTCTTATCCCCTGCATTCAAATAACCATTTGCTGTTTCACAGCTATGAACTTTTACTTCAGCATTCAGTCTTAATCTTGGCACGAAATTTCCTAGAGAGCGTAATAATTATAATAACAACGATTGCTGGATATCATTAGGACAAACTGTCTATCTACTTTTAAGTTTAGGGTATTGCTGGTTTTTTAGTAAATTTTTTGTTACCAAAAAACATGACTTGGATGACGATTGGTGATTGTGATGATGGTCTTGATCCCGTTTCACGGAACTGGTCCTGGGGTTTATGGTATTTATGCAGTAGCATTCAAGAATTGGGAACAAATTACACGTCTACTATGAAAAAGATAATAGGAGTTAAATGTGGGGATAAAAAAGGAGATGAGGAAGGCGGGCAGTGTATTAGGTTTAAATGTTTCTTTAAAGAAAGATACGGAAAAGGTTAATTTTCGTAGAAAGACATCCGAACAATGGTGATATGCCTCGCCAACGGGGATGTTACTTCAGTCTGCTTGCTCGAGGGACCACGCCCTCTCGTATAGGGTAAGTTAACTTCCGTTACAAAGACCACGCTAGTCCGTCGCAAAATTTCTTTTCTTTTCTCTCCGTTTCATCATAATCCCGAACTTTGAAAGAAAAGTGTAAATATGTTCTTGAAGACGAAACAAATACATTCTTATATATCTTAGGAGGGTATTTTGAGGGAGAGCAAAACAAATATTTGTTTCAACTGACCAGGGAGATGTATATTAAACTGGATATTGGATGTTTGTTAAATCGAGCCGTTTAATTTGAATGCATTATCATGACAGAAGAAAAGTTAATTAAAAATGCCATTGTTTACGGCTCGCATTGTGAAGAACTTAGATGTCGAATGGTGTCTATAACAAAAAAGAAATACTATGTGTCGTGGCTTCTGAGCAAGATAGATGATGAGTGCTGCATTGTGAGTAATGCTAATCAGCAGCGATAAAAGCGACCACTGAATAATCAAGACGGCTTTTCTCCTGCACTATCTTGTTTATATTACGTAACAGTGATAGATATTATTAAAGTTATTATCATTCAACAGTTCGAACACTATCATTTTCCACTACAACAGATTTGACCTTTATTAAACTAACCTGCATAAATACAGAAAACCGCTGTCATTGTTGTACTACTGTGTAACATATACTATTACGGAAATAATGCAAAATGAAAAATGAAATGTTGAATTTTTAAACTTCAACTTTATTTTTTGAAAAGTGCTCATTTTAACCTTCAATATTTCAATCATTTAAACTTGTTAGTTTCCTAAAATAATTAGGTTATGTTAAAGATGTAATAATGAATTTCACGCCGAGGAAAATTGTACGGAAAATGCAGCTTTAAATAAAATAAATTTTGTAATATGTGAGAGATAAACATTTATTAATATCAAGGCAAAAGTAAATTCGTAACATATATATGTATCTTTAACTTAACAAATCGAATATTCACGATCGAATACTACAAATAGAAAAATCCGCACATATAATAATGTATAATTAGCTGCAATCTATTTGTATATTATTTAGTATTTTACTTTATCAAAATTATATTGCTCAAATTTGAGAATGATCGCCGCGGGAATAAAATTGGAATTAATATATCTACTCTGCATAACTATGCATACATGAATGTTGGTATAACACATATCTGTGCTTCATTAGAACTGCTTCAAATTTTCATGTATTACATCAAATGAAAATTTCGGATGTTTAGTATATTTTAAACACATAAGCTTTTCAACTATTAAAACATATAAACATGAAAGACATGACGTATATAAAATGAAACATACAAACTAAAACATATCCAGTATTTTATCATTATTTTTTTATTTTATAAACACGTTTTTATAGCAAGGTCGTTACTGAGAATATTAATATTACAAACCGTATCATGAATATTTACATAAAATGAGTCCCTTTTTTTCTGTAAGCAAACCTCAAAAATTGAAATCTTACAATTATATTCGCAATATCAATTCTTTTCATCCCGTGTTTTCTACACTCTAATTGGTCGTTCGCGACCAATCGCGAACATCTAACCGAACATCTTCACGAGCCTATTTGTTTTGCGCTGATCGATCGTTATCATGAACCTTATCAAGAAAATCGACTGCAACTTTTGATCGACGATAAATAAATGTTTCATCGCGTCTTCACTTGGTACAAACTGAAACGTAAGCTGGACGTTTCCGCAACTAATTAAGCGTTATCAGATACGGCCTGGAGCGGCTTATCAGAGGAGTATTAATAGATGCTGGGCCGGTCGAAATTCAAAAACAATGTCTGCACGTCTTTAAATCATTGCGACATTGACACTAATGCGGACGTCTGAGGCCGCGATAACATCGAGGACATGAATTATCGCGAATCATCATCGCGGCGCTTGGCTGCGCTGTTCCGTCGACGACTCTATCCTTATCGTCCAGTCGTAACGAAGTGCGCGCACATATCGACCGACACAAGCCCAACTAGCTCCTGGTCATTACCGAAACCACCTGTTACTTTGTGCTCAGTGCGTGTTGTATGCGCCGCACGCGTAAAACGCGAGCCCCGACGTTTACGACGCTGCGTATACACAAGGCGCTAAACGAAGCCGCACTTTTGCATCTTTTTTTCGCCTCATGAATAAATGCATCCTGCTTTTCACGGATAATCAAATTGGAATCAAACGTTTCGGCCGCGCCGCTTTCACTGCGCCGCTTAATTTTACTCACAAATGACCATTTCGACTAAACGACCCGACTAATCCGTACAAAAGTTGCAGCCAAAGAGATGACTGGGAAGCTAATGTAATTGTACATTTTTCAGGGTTGTGTGTATTTGAAATCTATGAAGAGGTGCTTTTGTTTTGGAACAAAGATGCTGGCGACGTTGTAGTATTTCTAGCGAACGTACGATTTGTGCAAACTGGCATATTGTTCTGTAACAATATAGATGCGAAAAGTAATATTATTTTACTTTAATGTGAACCAGTGAATTTAAAAAAAAAATTCGGCTTATATTAAATTTCATAACTGGTTCTTATGTTTCGGAACTAGTTTTATAAAACTTAAATTTGACTTGTATAGAAAATATGTATATATTTTATAAAACTATTTTTCCTTAACTATTTTATATTGTTTTATTTTTGAGAGATTTTTTTAAGTTCAGTTTGAATTAAAAAGAATATTTTTTAAGCAAGATTGAAAGACACGTGAACAATCCATTTACTATTTTATTCTTTTTAGTTCTAAAAAAGAACAAAATTTAATACTCTACATTTACATAAAAAAGTTTTAAAAATCAGTTTTTAAGCTTTTATTTCTTCATGAGAAACGAATAGTCAATACGTAAATAAATAACTTAAAAATTCAAGAATCTTTTAGATAGAACAGAGCGTCTTTATATTTGCAAATAATATTGATTTCAAATCATCCGACGACGGAAAAGCTACAAGCAACAAGTTATTCGATTACAACTTGTATGTTTCAATCATAAATATTCGTTCGTCGCGTGTGTTTGGCAGGTTGTTGTATGTGCCACAAGTCACGTCACTTTTGCACGAAATAACATGTAAAAACGGAAGTAAGATAGAAATAAAGACAGAGAGGGATACTAATATTGTGTCATTTTTGTTAAACACACGTGATTTTTTTACTCCTACTTTTTTCAAAAGAAATACCATATAATTTCAACGAATTTAGAAAACGCGTATAGATTTCATTCTATGAAAACTACCAAAATATTATTTTATAGTCTTAATTATCACTAAACTTTTATTTATATGAAAATTCGTATGAGAAAATCGCTTTTCTTTAATTTTTCAAATCAGTTTGGAAAAGCCTTCTCGATTCCATTTTGCTGTAACAAATGTCCATTGAAAAATAATGCTCGCGAAATGCGAAGCACATGAAAATGATTGTGTACGTATAATAAAGGTGAAACAACCGCGATCAAAACCGTGACTGCGATACGCTGAAAGAAAAGAACCTCATCGCAAGAACTGTAGTGTCATCGACGCAATTCCATAGCTTCTCTGTCGCTCGCTTTATTATATCGCTGGAGGCTTCTTGATTATTTAGTTCGTTGCCATATATTGGTCGACGAAGCGCGAATTTTGCTGAGATCGCTTTCTTTTCATCAACGAGTTTGGTGTATAGTATTTTTGTGGGAGATCAAAGCAGAATTATTTTTTAAAAATTTGTTTTAAAAACTAAAATTCTTAATAAATATACAAACATTCGTACTTTCCAAAAAACCGATCATGTTAATTTCGTTCTTTTTTTGCAAATTCACTTTTTTCAAATTTGACTAGATTTAAAATCATCAGTGACAAAAATGCGCGAATACTATTCATGTTTAAGAAGCAGCCGTGAGTTGTAATGAGGTGAAAAAAAGATGAGTGTCCCCCTCCCCCTGTTGGGTTCTCCCACTCTTGAGTAAGATTGAAATGCCTGTGGCATCTCTTTTGCCGGGTATCTCTCACTTGCGCACCCTTCCGTGTGGCGTGGCAAAGTAGCGCACGTAGCACTCGAAGGGTGCCACTCACCTCCACTTTTGTGTCGCGTCCCCCGCCACGCCGCCCCCCGCGAACGTCTCTCGAGCCATCGTCGGTGAGGGAACTTCCGCCGCCTCACCAGTGGCGACGGTGGGTGGGGGTGCGGTCGATACGTCTAGCACCCCCTACCCCTACAATCACGTTGCACGTCGTACGCGCGTTCGCATCATTCTTTATTCTCGGTTTTCCGCCCTCCTTCCGTCCATCCGTCGGTCTGACCGTTTTTTCGGATCTGGGACATGACGCGAAAGAATCCCCAATTTCTCACAAAATTTCTCTACTTACTTTTCCATAAATAAGATCATTTTCAAAAGTTTACAAAATTATAATATAAAGCAAGTAATGCTGAAAACTAGCTAAAGTTTCGTTTGATAGATCTCATTCAGAAGTAATTTTTAGGAGACTTGACTTCATTTTGAAAAAGTTCTTTACTGTCTAAAACAGCAATTTTTTCTTTTTTGTTTTTTTGTATTTGAATATTAAAAACTTGGACACGAAGAAATGAAACAATTTTTTCGAATCTTCAATGACTTTGAAATGAAATTCAAAATCTTAAGGTGAGAATGTTAAATTAGGATTAAATGAAAGGATCTAAAATATAATCGGATAAATTGAAGTCAGTGTAACGTCTTCAATGTAAATTCTGCATTAGTCGTGAATTAAACATTTTAACTTTAACATTATGACATTTGAAATTAACTTTGAAAACACTATAAAAGCAAATAGTATTTTTCCCGTGTAATAACTTTGACCTCATTTCGACTAAAATTTTAATCAGTTAGAATCTGCAACTTCTTTTATAGAATCATTTATTATAATTCATGTGCGAAATTATTTTTCTTACTAAATACCACGTCAATTATTGAAGTGATGTATCCAGGCGAAGAAATTCGAGAGCTTCAGAATATCAAATTAATACTAAATTTCCTCATATGATGAATTAGAATACACTAAACCGAACTGGATTCGGTAACTTCTGTATTGTATAGTACTAGAATTATGCTGCATTGCAGCATTATGTAAACACCAATTTTGTATAAAGTTAGCAATGATCTTCAATATCAACTATACGCATTTAATTTCACTATTTAACGAAAACATCATTTTTGTAATTAACTTCTTTATGCGTACAACGTATTATATTTTTATGTACGTTATTATTATTTTATATATCAAATAAATAAATAATACTTAACCTTATATTCTCAGTTAACAATATAGTTAATTATTTTATTCAACAATTAAATTTATCATTGTATTGTTCACTAGCTAATAATTGTCTATAAATTACTAACGTCTAGTTCCTTTCAGCTATTACTTTGAAACTAAAATGATTATTAAAAACACTGTAACAAGTCTCTATATATGATCACACAAAATTTGACTAACGAAACTATCCAAAAATGATTTACAACAAATACTGATAGTTAACACCTGATACTTAATTAATAATTTGTTTCAAACAAATAAGTTCTACAGGAGCTCTATATTGGTAATTAATGAGGTTAACTAAGTGTAATTAATACATTCTACCTGTACCTTACTACAACCCTAAATATCACTTTAATCTGCAACTATGCTCATGCTGGAAATATCTGTCATCATTTCCATTTAGGATTTATACGTCTTTCATTTTACTCAACCTATATACTTTTTAATTTCATGCCGCTGCAATACTTTTATCAAAAAAAAAAATATATATTGCCGGTCAGTGATTTCCATCAAAGAAATTCGCATTTCTGAAGTTTTTCGCGATTTACAAAGTTTTTTTGATGGTTATTAAACCACCCAACCACTAATTAAAAAACAGATGCTACAATTTAGTTTTTATAATGAAAGCTAAGCCCAAATTCCGGCGAGCAGCTCGACTCGAAAGTGGCGAACAAATTTTGAACTCGAAACGATCAATACTCGCGAGAAAATGTTGGCCGTTTCTAGGTAACCTCTATATCGTTTTATTATCGTGGCTTTGCGGATGGCTAAGTGACCCGCCGACAGGAAAAGATTGAAGGGTGAATCATGACTTACATGTGCCACCAAGATAGTCAGAGTTGTAAATCTGATGGTACGAACTTAGCGCAGGGCAAAATGAAAGAAAATATTGCTTCGCCACCTTCTGCCTCTCCGATCCCCGAAACGCAGTTTAAAAGGGTCACACGCCAATAGGCTATGTCGGTGTCGGCACTTTCCTTGTCTGCTGTGGGGATTACAAGGAAAAACACTTTATCTCGCTGATTGTTTTCTCCTACCCTGTTCAATGGTAGCAAATTTTGTTTATGGAAGTGACGCGATCTTTGATCTTTCATAAAAAGACAGAAATGGTTTTATGAAGTCTACTTCGTTGGAGTAACAAATTTGTATTCAAAATTGAAGGGCGTGCTCGGGGAAAACCGCGACGAATTTCGAAGTACCGACTAAGGCGAAGTGAATGAGATCGTGAAATATTGTGCTCTTTGAGTCGCAGCGATATGTTTTCCTCATTTAAGCATCGGTGAAAGAAGAGTTTTTTTCATCAGCGATATGGACTCACGGTGTTTGACTGAAACAATGTTGGCTACAAGATGTTTCCTTCTGATATGCAACGGTCCTCTTACCTGAAACAAAAATGAATAAATCATAAATAATGACAGGAAATTAGAAACAGGATGTAGATGAAGTTTCGCTCGGTTTTATATCAGCTTACATAGACCCTAATCACGTTTCTCCACAAATTTGTCTTAGGATCCTGCAAATGAGTTCAAAGTTCAGCAAATTCGAAACTGGAACTGCTTCGTATTTGTTGATAATACTGATAAGCGCTTCGAAAATAGTTTCGTTACAATTATTTTTAACGTCAAATTGATTTCAGTTACATAATTAGTTGATGTAATATCTACTGATAAAGTTTCAACTTGGAAAATTCTTTCACTTCATTGTAGTGTTTATCGGATCCTATCTCAATTTGCTGGATTGAATGAATAAGTTTACCGAAGCATTGAACAATGTACCGAGACATGATTACATTTTATATAATAATTTCCTCTTGGATGTAATTTATTTGGTTTTATAATGATTCAGTTTAATGAATGAATTGCATTCATTAAAGAACGATATGAATTTGTAAATATTAAAACACATAGCAAGAGGAGGAGAACAATCTTTGAGTAGATATTAACATACAAATTGCGCTTTTAATCTCGAATCCTGATTGCCACCCTAAACGTATAATTCTTTAGTCCTGAAGCGTTTAAAAATTTGGTAAAGCTGCATCGGCCAGGTACTCTATTACTTTAAGTTAAAATAATAGCCGCCTATTAGTTTGGATAATGATCAAGATTCAAAGACAGCAGGCGTCAAGCTTTGATTATGAAAAAAGTATTATCTATTTGAGATTCACAATTAATTATTACTCAATAGCTTCAAAAGGATTTGTAACTAAAGCCATAAAATAACTGCAGCGGCTTTTGTAGATTAACTACATTGCAATTAAAAACTAACAATAAACGCTGATGGTTCGAAAAATTAGCTCTGCATTAAAATTATATCTTATAAGATTTATCAAAACGAATTAAGGCGTCTTGAATCTAATTAACTACGAACTTTCTTAATTATTTCATAATTACCACAATGAAGTATGCAAATTGTTCATCAACTGTTAACAACTTTAAACCATAAATCTGCAGACGAAACTTCTCAGTTGAATATTCTAAACAACTAATCAATCTAATTCCGTTTTCGAAATGATAGCACATTTTATTCTTCCAAGCTCGTCACGTCTTTCCACTAATATACGTTCAATTGTGTTTTACCCATTAATTACAACTACCTCCTGAAAATAATCAGTAATTATATTCAATTTTATTTTATTCCTCCCTTCATCAACTATACAAACATGTTACCAACCAAACCATCTTTCTTAATCAACATAAATTTTCCCTCGTCCTTCTCTATTCATAAGCTGAACACGCGCTTACACTAAATTTATCAAAAGTGATGGAGCCGTCCTTCCCCGCCGATGTTACACCTTGAACCCTAACCCCTGACCCTTAGCTTAACCAGATCAGCCGCTTTTCGCGAAAACCTCTCACGATCCATTAAAGTAAAAATAGTTCTTACTTTTACAGCATTACAATGTAAAAATTGCCACATAACGTTCGTGTGGCATCATGTAATCCACGATGTATTTTCTATTGGCTAAATCATCGCTAGGGAAGTCGTTACTTCCTACAGCTATGAGAAGCAGTTTATATTTGCGATGCAAACACTGCCAGGAATAAGCAGGGACGGCGTTGGTTATAGTGACGCCACTTGGGTTTATGGGGTGTAACGAGTGGAGGCGGCCCATGGCGTACGTTGATTTTATCTAAACCGTTGGCTTCCTGCTGATGCGTTTGCAGGCGCACGCATGCATCGTCATAATGAGGAACGAAACGAAGCAAGTAAAGGAAAGACAATCAGCGCTTTCTGTCAGATTATAATTACTTATGGACGACGGATCAAGACACCATACAAAGCAAGCTTAACTTAGGATGTGGACGGATGTGTCTACTGCAGAGTAACAAGGCAACTAGAACTATTGAGGATGAAAGGGAGTTTAGAAATTAAATAGCTGTAATTTCTTTTTCACTTTTTCCCAGACAATATTCTGAGTTGTGGTTGGCAGCAGCATACATATGGAAATAGGATCCACCCATTTCGAGATTTGTTCAATTTAATTAAATGTTAGATATTCCCTCGCAAAATTCACTGACTTAAGACAAATAAGAGATAAGAAAGGTCTTTCTGTGCTGCTTACACTCACACGTACGCACTGTCTCACGCTAAGTATATGCACTGCACTCTCATTTCACCTTATGTTGAAACGAAATTAATCACTTTGTCATCGTTATCTGTGATAGATTATTTTTCCTCACGTTCATAACTCTAGTCTACATATTCAACATTCTACTTAAGCATGTTCACCGATCTACTACTAGACATGGTAATCTGTTCGTTTCTTCTCTCTTCAATCGTTTTTGCGGTTTCCATCACAATCAACCTAGCTTTTTGTGAATTACCTAGTACAGGAATCAAACTTTCAAATCTTTCAAACAATCAACTTTTTGTTCCACGGAGTTTCGGTCTTCAAATTTGCAGTCCAGTATTCTTTTCTCACCGAAATAAGAAAATCGCCCCCATCGCCATTTCACAATGAACTTTTTTCGATTCAAGAATCGTGAATTGTCAGATACGCAAGTGACTTCTTATTGTCTCTTGACCTTTTTCATAGCAGACTATTTACCGGAGAAAACAAAACGGAGGAACAAAAAAGGCAATTCCTACGCCATTCTTAGTACGTTGCGTAAGTAACATAACTTCGCAAGCAAGATCGATGGCAAGAAAGAGACGGATTCAACGGTCGAAAGGTGGAGGAAACAGCGCGCCTCGAATAAAGATCGGAAGCCTGGATTTCCTGGGTTTTCGTTACTTAGAATAGGCCACTTTGTAGGCCGTTTACATCAAAGGCGAAGATAAATTTAATTTTAACGCCACTGCTTCCCTTATACTGTCTCTAGACCCAGTCTCGGGAGGTCAAAGCGAATCCGACATTGACTATTTTCTGCCGGGGCTTCGTTCTTGATTGATCGAACGATTGGTTCGTTAAGAGGACGTCTGATCAAGAAAAAGACTTCGTGGAAAAAATCGAAGTTGGAAATCATAGATCGAACTCGATAGAAGCTTATCTTAATATCGATCAAGTTAGGAACTTTGATTTAACTGATTTCTACGAATAAAATATTTGGAGACAACAGAAATAAAAAAAAACTTACGAAAAGTATTGTTGTTCTATGGTTATTCAGTGCTTGAGTTATTTACCTGTGGGTGAAGTAATAATCTGGAAAAACTAGTTTCGCAACAGTGCAACCATTCGTGTCATGAAAGCTATAATCAATTCTAGAAACCAGCTACTCTTTAATTGTTTGTCAAAAGTTTATCAAAACGGCTTAGTTGAAATTTAATACGTTATCAACTTTGCTCGGTAAATTATACCCTTGGGAAAAAAGTCACAGTTTCTTATAAATTTATTCGAACGAATTTAATTTTCTATTATCTTTTTTCAAGTGTATAACGTTTCAAGACTAAGGAAAAGTAAGAATCATGACTACTCTTCGATTCCAAGATTTACTTTCGATTCATGAAAACAGAGGAAACAAATATTCACCCTTGGGAATAGTAATGTTTTTACTCTCCTAAGGATTGTCTCGGAACTGTTGCTCCGCAAATGTTATTTAGATGAGCACTTTTGAATCATCCTGAATTGAGTTTACAGGTTCCGAGTGAATGGCCTTTTTTACCTCTCTGCTATTTTTGTGTTTTTGCGTCATAGTCCACTGCAGTATTGCTCGAACAAATGACCTTTGGAAATGTGTTTCCGCTAAACGTTTTACCAATATAGCCATCATGAAACATTGTTTGTGATTTTTCACCACATTTCGTTCAACTTCTTTGATCAAACTTTCCTTTGATAGCAAGTTAAAAATGGTTCTGTCTTTTCTCATCAACGAGTTTCAGAATATAATGTGCACTTGAAGTACTACCGCATAGCTGTTTATACTTAATTTTAACACTATGATAAAGTTCTGCTACATGCTTCCATATCATCGGAATATATTGCATTCACAATGACACATCAAAAAAGGCTTTTGAACGTTATTTATTATCCAAATTAACGTATCTTATTCATCCGTACACTGTTCATTCCGTTATTTCTTTAAGTTATTTGTAATTTTTCAAATATATATAGATTCGCGAGTTTCAGACTAATCATTCGGATTGCGTTTCCTTTGCTTACAGAAAATGCGACGCAATTCATTAACGGAAATGAATTTATCGCATGTATTTGAACCCTGCGAGTCTGACTAAGACGTCTGTGATCTTTAGCAAGTTCTGTGCTACATCAAAGATCATTATCTGACGATTCGAAATTAAATTAAGTCGAATGTCGAAATCCTCCATTGATGCTTTCAGAGTGTGTAATTATACCTCAACTATTTCGAACAGTGGTTATGTAAAGACAATTTCTACAAAATCGCATCATGTATTCAATACCGCAAACGTTGTTTCAGATAACCATATTTCGCATAACCCGAATCGGGATTCGAGCTAAAACAAAAACATCATCTAGATGAGTTTTCTCTGCAAACAACGATATACCAGTACCATTTTTCACCAGTTTGAACTTCAAACCAATTGGAATTATTGATTTTAAAATAATGATGAGACAACACTCGTTTACATTGGGTGCACATTATTCATGAATAAAGGAGTTACGTGAATTGCTGGACAAATCCCCGTTTGCGATTGTAGTCCGCACGTAGGCCTGAAAACGATATCGCAAACGAGAGCATTAAATTAAAAAAATTTGCAATTCGTGGTACAGATAGACAGGGGCGCCGGAGGGTCGATGGGTTGTTCCCTTCTGTTGCACGTGGCTCCCCGAACAAAAACCTGCTCCGATCGATGACACACGAGCCGCCAGAAGATAAAACCTTGCGCGCGTGTCGGACACATTTGCGCGAGCTGCTATTTTTTTGCTCGCCATACACCTTTGGTCCTAATAGCAAAGGTGCTCGACGAAATATGAGTCTAGATAACAAGATTGCAAAACAATAACCTTTGGAAATTTCGTTGAAAAATTACCCTGAGGGAGATGTTAAAATGAAAAAAAATTGTCTCAAACTCAAAAGCAACCAAGAGGAAAATGAATTTTCCATGAACTCGCAGTTTTGCTGTAATTTTGTTTTACTTTGAGGAGTCGGTTCTAATTTTACGCACTCCTGAGCGATAACGATATGAGAACCATCATGTGTAGGGCGCACTAAAGCGGAAACGCTTTTATGCTAACAGCAGTCATTTCATTGATCTCCCTTACTCCACTGTCCTGCATTTATCTGGACTTTCCTTCTTCTGCGCTGGAAGCTTCTGGACAGTAGTAGCCATTAAATTTGATATGATTATGTTTTTCATAACTTAAAAAAACGTCGTATGTAAAGAGGTGTATTTTTGTAATGAGATGAAATATATTTTTTTCGAGTTGTAGAGTAATTGATGATTGTTGTAATGAAGCTACTTTTTTTCATCGTAATTGATGTACATAAACATTACTTAATCATTCCCAATTTATCACGTTGACTTTGTCCTGGTCAAAGATAATCAAACATTCGCAGTGTTTTATCATATTTAGTCAATCAATTTCAATTAATCATCAGCAATTCATCATTGTTAATTACTGCAACTTGTTACTATACGCATCATTCTGAAATTTTAAAAGAGAAGTAGTCGTTTATTTAAATTTTATGTTGCTCATAATTATATTGAAAAGCTCAATAAATAATAATTATTGATAGTTTCCTCTATATCTTAAATAGAAAGTTTAGACTGTGTCATTTGATATGTAAAATTCTATTAATTTTTACAATATATCTAGATAGCGGTTATCAACTTTATCAAATGCTTCTATTTTATCTTTGAAAAT